>JANSTX010058531.1:0-23798 GCA_027564355.1 Penthetria funebris
AATATTGTCAAATGATATTGGAAGGAAGTATAGTTAATTAATCATAAAAAAAAAAACTTTAATACAATGAATATGTTAATTGCGATGATTTTAGGGTTGTTTTGCATTATTGGAAAATTTGTTTGATAAAAAAAAAAACAAAACAAATTGATAAAAATGAATAGTTCAGATCTGTATGTAATACTATTAACATGTATGATTTATGCGATTTAAATAGTATTCGTCGACTCGTTCGAGTAGTCGTTCTACCGGTTTTCAATTTGTGTTTAACATAAGACAAAACGTATATACTGATCCATAAGCGTTCAGACCAATCACACTCATATAATGTCATTTCTACTAAAGCCATTGGATTGGATTGAATTGTTGAGACAAATCTAAAAGTAAATTTTATAATTACTTACAGAACAAAATTGATAATTATTAGATACTTATTACTTGCGAAAGTGGAAAAATCATCCAAAATGACTGATCAATGAATTTGTTTTCTAAAATAGAAAGCTGGATTGACACATAAAAGCATCGTCCTAGGATCATTAGAAAATCTGTTCAAAATATTATTATAATTATGTCAAAGTCAATTAGTAACTATCAATTCCCTTTCCAAAGTGGAAAAACTACAAAAATAGACGGGTCAGTGAATTTTTTTTTTTTTTTTTTTTATATATATATAATATAAAGCTTATACACAAACAAATGACATTGTAATCTATTGATTTTTTGTTAGCATGTTGATTCCAAAATTTTACGATAACTTCTAATCAGATGTCAGTGTTAGATTCCATCATTGTTCAATTTTTAATGAATAGCCTGCGTACAGGTTTTTTTTTGTATTGGATTTTATGTAAATAAAAAAGTAAAATATTTTTAACGTTACGATAGGTAACAACAGCATATACATCCAGTGAATATCGTCTAAATGTTTGTTCTATCTGTTTATGTTGACTTATATATATTTAATTAAGGTTATAATTTGTTGATCGTTTTCCTTTTCTAGTTCATTGATTATGTTCTTCATTATGATTTATGTTATTTTTGATTATTTATTACATCCGATACTCTATCATCAGAATGCATGAAAATATGAAGTAATATTTTTGCTTCGTAAAAGTTAAATTTAGTCAATTACTACTTGTTTCATAAAAATTTTTTTAGGTCGGTTTCGATTTTTCGAAACAATTGTTGAAAAAATACTTCAGTAATGTAAAAGTCAGTATTGTTTTTATCACCAAGGCATAACCTTAAAATGAGGAAATACGTTACGATACTAAATTTAGCGAATGCAGAAGCAATTAATAATATAATTTATGTTATTTTACTTTTGCAATCATTATTTTATCTGTAATTGTCATTTTACTGTATATTGTATAATGCCCACGATTTGTTTATCTAAGATTTTGATGTATCGAAGCATCGAAACTTCGAAGCAAAAAAAAAATTATACATTCATTATAGACAATTGTGCAAAAATATTGTGATGTTATATGCACCTTAATCATTATTATGCTTCATTGACATTAGTAGAATAGATTAAAACAAAATCATTCGTTACATTGAGTGATTATATTGGTAATAGAATCAACTTTTAAACTGCCACGAATATAGTTGTTATCGATTTTATCGTTAATAATAACGTCGGCTAACTAACGCTTTTAACTTGATTGTGTGTAATTTATGCATATGGTTCATTTTAACTGCCCAGCATTCTGAACCGTAAATCAAAATACAGTTTCATACACGTATTTTTTGAATGCATAAAATTCTCGAACACCGATTTTTACTTGATTTTATTAGATTTATGAATGTCATACGAACTTTAAAAAATTTAATCAATCAATATATGAAATGTTTGTATAACATCGTTTGTTAACTTGACTTAACTTAGACAAATTCCAATTGGTTTCCAGAAATATCAATTACATCACGGAAGTTTATTGACCAAATTTAATTGCGATAAGTCAGAATTTTAGCTGCTGATTAAAGTATTAGTACTCTTCGACTAATTATTTTCATATCTCTCAATAATCAGCTAAACTGTGAATTGAGTTTATGACGTTAGGGAAAAGAGGTCATTAATAAAAAAAACAAACATGTGGAAGCTTCTACTTCAGATTTCATTAAGATAAGTAATAATGTTTTTAATTGTTATTAGCGAGAATGACAGTAAATATATTAGCTATTTGTATAGAACTTGTAACATGAGCGTAGCCATTGGTAATAATAAACACGATAATGGAGAAGCTAATAAAGTTGCTAATTACATTACTGAGTAATGACCAAATATTGTTGACAGTTGAATTCATAGAGTTCAGATAAATACGACACAAATTAGTGGTGAAATAGATTGAGAAGCGGGAGGGTCGACCCTGAATAACTTTCATATACGAGTATTGTTTACTTACTTGCTATTGACTATATCATATACACATTTATACCAGTTTTAGCAATACGTATAAGCTACACGATTGATATTTTTTTTGTTGTTGAATATTGATAGATATATTGACAGATCGATGAAGTATTTACAACTATTTAGTTATGATAACTAATATTTAGTATGTAAAGGTCATTATTCTTTGGAGCAACAAAAAAATTGTGTAAAAGTACAAACCATTGCTTTTTTTTTATTTTATTTTTTTTTTTTGTTTTTAATTTTTCCTTTTAATAGACCTCTAGAATCTATTATGCATTATCTAAACTAATTTCATTATTATTAAATCAATCATTTCCATTTTATTTCATTAATTATTACTCATCCTCAATTTCTAGAAATTCCATATATTTCAGTACGTATAATTCTTCTTTATGAGAATAACCGAATGAATACTATAATAATTTGCGCTATCCTATCTTACGTTTAAATATTGCGCCAATTATTTTAAATTAAAGTCAGTACAATAGTGTTTTACAATTAGAGTATTTTTGTATATGCTTATGGTTTATAATATAAGAAATAATTTCTATATTTAATTTTAGATATTAATTTTATATATCGCAATATAATTTGTTCATGGATTTTTTTTGTAATGGAATAAATATTATGAATGTGTCATTAGATTAATGAATGTTAGAAGAGACGTTATTACTTTTTATATTCATTCAATTAATATAGGAGTATTTTTAATGTTATTACTAAAGGGTTGTTCTTTGATTAAATTTCCATTTAATTTTACAATATTCTTACTATGATATTTATTATTTGTAAATGAAATACAAAATGTTATATATACGTGCTTGCTGGTATATATGTGGTATATATATTATATATACGACTGTGTATATTATAATCATAAAATGATGATTAATATTATAAAATTGAATAATTCCATGGTGTATCATGTTTTCCCCTCTCTTAACATACGAGTTATACTGTGTTCATATAATAATTTTTGTTGTGACTAAAAATTTCTGTTCAATAATTTTTTCGAAATTCAAGCAATTTTCAACCGAAAATATATAATACAGAAGGTTTATAATCACAATTACTTACACATACACATTTATTACCGTTTGTTGATTTTTTCTCTACGAAGGACGTTCTATGATTGGTTGAAAGATGTAAAGTATGTAGGCCCTGACGTCACATAAACTGAGTTTATAAGTAGAAGCGCATCGATGTGAAATCTTTCAATACAGTTCTAGTGTTAAGTGAAGAAGCGAACTGTGCTGAACGATTTTCTTATATAGCAGGCTCGAAGTTTTATTATAGTATTTTTTTTTGTGCGTTTTTCATTTTTGGTATTTTATTGTTGGTAGATGCATTTTATAATAAACGTATCTATATATATATACATGCATGCATGTATTTATTAAAAATACAAACTAAAAATATTGTATCGGGTCGAATTTATTTACGATTGAGCATTTTAAATGGATATTCGAATACGTTTGAATGAACATAGTATATACATCAAATGTATGTATGAGTGACAATAAGTAGAGAATAAGTTAAAATAAAAAAAAAAAAATACGTAATGCTTTATTATATTGTGGACTAATAAAAATAACTAGTGAGTCATCCTAATTTATCAATAAAAAGGGTTATTTTTTTTTTGTACATGTTTTGATTTTTGTGATCAAATAAAAAAAAAAAATTAGCAGTGAGTGCGTGTTTTTATTATTATTATTGAAGATTTTTTTATTTATTTTTTTTTTTTCGAAAAAAAAATGGCAAGTGAAGCACAACGTTTAATTGGGATATCTTTGGCTAAAATAGCACAATCTCGGGTTGTGCGCGGAGGTGTTTCATTACATAAAAATTTATTAGTTGCAACAGTATTACAAAAAGCTAGATATATTTTTATGGAAGAAGCGTATCATATGGTACATGGTCATTATCCTCAACAATGTAGACCATTTGTAATGGCACAACATCAACAGCAGCAGCAATTACATCAACATCAACAGCAACAAATTCAACATCAACAGCAACATCATATACAACAACAACAACTACAACACCAACAACAGCATCAGCAACATCATCAACAACAGCAGCAACAACAACAACAACAACCACAAAACCAACAACATTGCCATAGTTCAAATACTGTAGGAGAAAGTCAAAAAAGTTTAATAGCCTTTCAATATCAACATTATGAACAGCAAAATCATCATAATAATAATAGTAACAATGTGCATAGTAATTTTCATCATCATCAAGTACAACAACAACTACACCAACAACAACAACAACAACAACAACATCATCATCATCATCACCATCATCATCATCATCACCAACAACATCTTCAACATCAATTGCAACATCAACAACACCATCAACAACACCATCAACAACACCTTCAACAACATCATCAACAACTCCAGCAACAGCAACAAATTCAACAACAACAACAACAACACCAACATCATCAACAACAACAACAACACCATCTACAACAATCACAAACAACTGAATTACATAGAATTGAAAGTTCAATTGATGAACCCGAGTTGGAGAATTTACTCTCTGGACCAACTGTTATTGTTAGAAATGATCGGAAAATTGATATAGATAAAGAAAATAGTCCACCCGATTCGTCTGGTTTAACCTATTTAGATTTAGATAAAAATAAATTACAACGAATACAGGAAATTGGTGTGAAACGAAGAAGACAAATTACCGAATTAGAAACTGAAGAGGCTATATTATCTATATTACCGAAACGAACAAGAAGTGAATCATCTGATGACGATTCATTGGATAATAATGATTCTTTATTAGGTGAAGATGATGAATCATCGTTATTATCAGAATGTATAGCAACTAAAGTAGAATTAATCACAAATAGTATTAATAATAATATTAATAATAATAATAATAATAATCATCATCATAATATTATTATTAATAATAATACAACTACTAATATTAGTGCAACAACATCCTTATTATGTTCCATAACAGATTCTGATCAACAGAATTCCTGTGAATCGCCAATGGAAATTGATCGAATCACATCATTAGTATCAATATTTAGTTTTGGTAGTTTATCACGTTCCGTATCAACACCTGATTTATGTTCTGCCCAAGCAAAGGATTCCGATAGCCTATCACAAAGAACTTTTTTAGCTATGACTGTGTAGTAAAATTTTAATTTTTAAAATTCAAAACATACAATTCTAAGTAAAAGGAAAAACTTCAATTAGTTCAATTAATTAAAAATTAAACACAAAATTAAAAAAGCAAAAAAAAAAAGAAAAAAGAACATTTTTATAAAATTGTGATTTCACTTTCGAGTGACTGTAAACTGAAAGTATCTTTGAATATTTATTTATGATGAAAATATTTGAAAAATTAATTTAAAAACACAAATGCAAACAAAACAAACAATTTTAGAAGTGCAACAGTTTAGTGCATTTATATTTTATTTTATTACTATTTTATTTTTTGATTTGTAATTTTATATTTTTTTTTTCATCTTTACTTTATTTCTACTAATTTATTTATATAAGAAGAATTTAAATGCTATTTATTTTGGCTCTGTTTTAAGAGCAATTTTGTAAATAAGATTTGTAAAGAAAAATGTTTTAGGCTAAAAAACAAATTATAATAAAATATATTCAAGATTTTTTTAAAAACTTTTTTTTGTAAATTTTTACTTCCCAAAAAAAAACATATTTTTTTTAGAGTGTACGTTGATTGAGATTGAGATTTATGGTTAATATTTTGTATAATTCGAATAATTGGTATGCGATGGGCAAAACTTATGTATGACAAGTTAGATCTTATAAGATTATAATGTTGCACCTATATACAAAATTCTGGTGAAAAAGTTATAGACGTTTTCAATTAGTTATTGGTTTCAACGCAATCTGTAGAGCCTTCTCTAAACACTGGATATGACAGATGTATTTTATTAATAATATTATTTGTTTGATAAATCTTTGGATAGTATGAATTAAATTAATACTTCTGGAGGTGATTGCGTTTATAAGTGCGACTAAAGATCTTTTTATTAATTTATCAATTTATCACTTATCAATATCAATAACCTACAGTGTACATACTACACGATTTTAATGAATCATCGATGGGTTGAAAATGTTACGCGATACTTGGTATGGAAAATATGATTTTGGTAAGTCCCCTTTATAAAATATTGAAATGATAATGTCCTGATTCTGCCTGAAATTCGATTTATTTTCTATTTTTTTTTTTTATTGACTTTCCTGAATATTACATTGGCAGACGGTAAACAAATAAGAAGGGAAAATCATTGGTGATATTGCAACAGATTTAAATAAATAACGCTAAATGGTCTAATGATAATATGCTGAGATGCTTAGTTGAATTTGTATTTTCTATTTTCAATCATTCAATTAATTTTGTTGACCCTGACACCGGTGCATGCACTATTACCATCGAATCGTCGTGGAGAGGTGCCAAACGCAATTACGAATCGAGTTTTTTTTGTTTATACTAAAAATGCGAAAAAAGTACCAAAAATGAAAAAAAAAGTGTTAAAAATCACTGTTCACACCTGTATTTTAAGGGGGTGGGGGGGGGGTGATAGGGTAAAAGTTATCCAAATATTATTCTAATCATGAATATCTATCTAGAAAAATATTTACAAAAATTTAGAGTTCACCCTACGTATGATAAAAAAAATAGATTTTGATAAAAAAAAAAACGTTTTCCACCCCTGTAATTTCAAATTAATTGTTAAATAATTGGAAGTGACTTTAGAATAATGTCGGTTGTTCGTTGACACTATGTTACTGTGGGAAGTAAAGGTTGCGATGTGGCTGTAGTTATCGCCAATAGGCCATAATTAAATATTAGTTACAAATAAATAGTGGGCTTTATATAAAATCCAAATAATAATAGACAGACAGATGTATAACTTGTATTATTTGGTTTGATCGTGACACGTATATAAGTTCATATTTTCCTAGTTTTCAAAACATTTTACAAAATCTTTCTTTGTTATGTGCTCTCAAAAAAAAATTATTCAAATAGTATCAACGATTTTCGAAAAAATTCAAATTATTATTTGTCTATATTCGATTCCTTCGGTTGCGTACCGCTGCATTCTTTTATAGAATATATTACATGATATCAATGAATAGTTATATATAAATATGCAGGTATATAGTCAAATAAATAAATTGAAATATTACAAAAGGGATGAAATAAAACTGAAATGGTAATATCCTGTTTTCCGATTTAAAAACTATATCTGAAATTTTGAGTTCCTTTAAGGGTACGCCTTTAATGACTGTTAATAGAATTGGAACGTATGGTTTATTTAAAAAAAAAAGAATTCAATATAAATTAAAACAAGTGTTTATATTATATTGTGTTTTAATTAAAATAACCCAGTATCCACCAACGCTTCATATTTTTTTTTTACACTTACCGCTACACATATTTCATGACGTCTTATAAATTGGCACCAAAAATCAAACAAATAGAAAATTGTACGCATACTCATTGCAATATTTGTATTTTTGAAAATTCAATGACGTCATTTATTATTATGAGTAGTAACATTTAGGGACGGAGACTACCTACCTAGGGGTCAATTTCTAGAGAAGTTCATCATTTTAGTAATTTTTCCCTCGAATAGAAAAAACGATGATAATGGCATAATATTGTATTTTTGTGAGTGCGTGTAAGTGTATATATGTGTGCGATGTGTGTTGTACTTAGTATTGTATAACATTTATGAATGAATGAATGAATGGAAAACTCATATGTAGCATTTGCATTTTCTTTTATTATATGCGTACATATAATTTGCGTACGCGCTACTATTTTTTATTACAATTGAATTTTAGTATTTTTCTATATTCAACACTGTAATAATGTACAAAATTTCTTTCTTAATTTCCTTTCCATACAATTGGTTGTTCAAATAGTGGATTTAGAAAATCAAATTAAAAAATAAATAAATATAATAAGATAAGATATGGGTGTATATCTACATATGCCTATCAATATAACGAAACATCTTATCTAATTTATTAAATGACTAATATATTAATAGATATAGGTATACACATAATTTTCATATTATTAACTAGATAATAATATCATTTGTAGTAATATTTCTAATAATTACATTACTTGTCGATAACCAAATACCTATAATTAAAAAACAACAAAAAAAAAGTGCACACACATCAGATTGATTTACAAATTCTAATTGAAAGGAAAAGAACGAGGTCATAAATACTATCTTAGTAGTTTAATAGAATACACTATTTTATTTGTAATTTTATCACAATAACAAATGTATCATCTGATAAAACACTTTTAAAGTATCCTGTTAATTATTATTCTATTATAAAGCGCATTATTTATTTGTAATTAAGACGCATTGGCGATAACTTCATCATCTTCATCTCGACCTTTACTCCACACAAGAACATAGAGTGTCAACGAACAAGCGACATTGTTCCCGAATTTCGACAAAGATCTTCACTTAATCTGTTATTACTGTTACTAGACTCCTTAATGATGGTTCTTGTCCACATCACATGTGAACCGTTGTCGCCATTTTAAAAAAATATATTTAGGCTATTATCGTTGTCAATTCGGTGACATAGCTAAACTGAAAATTGGTGAAGGAACAACTAATAGGTGATAAATAAAATTATATACGGCTACGACTTACCCACAGGATTAGTCAGAATTCTGTGAAAATGAGAATGATGAAGATGACTCAAAAACAGAGCAAGTGATTTTGCATCAATAAACTATGTCGTCAAAACCCATATAAAAGAAATATAGTGTTAATATTATAAAACGAAATTAATTATTTTTTTTTTGATAAACATATGAAATTATTGTAGTTCACTTTTGGTAAAAAAAATCCGAAAGTCGAAAGTAAATTAATCCCACAAATGTATCTACGGGTTAGCAGTATAAAAAGTGAAGTCAATTCGGAGTGGAAAAGTTTGAGACTAGGTACTTGTAAAATCGACTTTTTAATTGGACGCAGTATCGGGCTGTCGGAGGTGTTATGTAAAAAAAAATATGGATTTCCTGTTAAAATTAAATGGAAAGAAACCATGAGCATGTTTATTTATTATAATGGTAATTAACGCTAATGGGATTCAAAATGGTGTGGGAATAGATAGAATAAATGATCGCATAATGTCTATAGAGATATTACTAGACAATTGCCTAACCAGAATATTATATCTGTATATGCTACACAAATTTGATCCGATGAATTCGCGTTGATGAACGTTTAGGAAAGTCGGGCATGGCTTTTTTTTTTTACATAGAAGTCCATTTAAATAATCATGGATTATTAGCTTGGTCTAAATGGACATGTTGGCAAAACGAATTAAATGCAAAACACTACCATATTGAACCCCCCATCCATTCCGTTACTGACAAATTTAAATATTTGTGATCAGTTACACACAAAAGGGCTGTGCTGCCAATGAATCAGTTATTTCAGCTTTTTTAGTTTTTCAAAAACACAATAGTCTTTCAGTTTTTTAAACATGAAACTTCCGGTCGATATGTTGCCACAAAATCGTATTTAGTTTCATTTTTAATTTGGTATACTAAAGTTAATAATTTTAATAAATTATGTTTATTAATATCAATTGAAAATTGGTGTTTCATGCAGTCTTTCATGCAGTTTTTATTAATTTAACAATTTATCACTTATCAATATCAATAACCTACAGTGTATATATTACACGATTTTAATGTATCATCGATGGGTTGAAAATCTTACGCGATACTTGGTATATGATTTTGGTAAGTCCCCTTTATAAAATATTGAAATGATAATATCCTGATTCTGTCTGAAATTCGATTTATTTTCTATTTTTTTTTTTTATAGACTCTCCTGAATATTACATTGGCAGACGGTAAACAAATAAGAAGAGAAAATCATTGGTGATATTGAAACAGATTTAAATAAATAACACTATTTTCAATCATTCAATTAATTTTGTTGACCCTGACACCGGTGCATGCACTATCACCATTGAATCGTCGCGGAGAGCTGCCAAACGCAATTACGAATCATCTGGACGTCGTAGTCGAGTTTTTTTTGTTGTAATTTTGTTGGCAGTGTTACATAATAAATTTATACTAAAAATGCGAAAAAGGTATCTACCAAAAATGAAAAAAAAGTGTTAAAAATCGCTTTACACACCTGTGTTTTAAAGGGTGGGGGAGGAGGGTATAAGCTATCCAAATATTATTCTAATCATGAATATCTATCTAGAAAAATATTTACAAAAATTTACAGTTCACCCTACGTATGATAAAAAAAGTGATTTAAAAGAAAAAAAAAAACGTTTTCCACCCCTGTAATTTCAAATTAATTGTTAAATAATTGAAAGTGACTTTAGAATAATGTCGGTTGTTCATTGTCGAGCTGTTGACAGTAAAATTTATGAAAATTAGATGCTAAAACCTTAAAGAAATTTAAAGAATTAGCATTGAAAAACTATCAAATAAATAAACTTTTGGAAACAGCAAAAGAAACAATAAAATAAGTTCCACAGAAAGGCTAACTTAATGTGCCTGATACTGTTGCATTAAATTTTTTAATTGATGGAGCATATCAGCTACAACAGAAGCAAAAAATAAAAAACAAAATGAGCTGCCGGAATCTTAAGTAAGTGAGAAACAAGTTGAACAATTTAGTTATGTATCATGTTTAATATATTTTTGTAGTCATATAATTACTTGGTTTCGTGATTCAGTTTTTTTTTATTTTTACAAATTTTTTTCAGTCATTCTATCCTCTTCGATCGTTGTCAGCTCCTGAAAATGGTAAAATCGTTGATAATATCCAACATTAAATAAACTGAGTTTTGGATCAAGTGTAGGTCTGTGTCCGGGATTTTATGTGATCGAAAAACTTTTTAATCAAACATTCAATAATGCTTACATATCCAAATGAGTACAATTACTCCAATTCCCAAAACGTCACATTGTTGACGAATTACCGTCCGATCTCACTACTCTGCCATAATAACCATACCCATTGAGGACAACATTTATTCTGTAATTTTTTAAGTCATTCTCATAATGCTATAATCAGTAGGGAGTAGTGTATAGAATAACTGTAATAACTTGGTCATATGTTGTTGAATGAGGCTTGGTTATATTACAGATGATTCACACATTAATGGTTAAGATATAAATAATTAGCCAATGTTAATTATTTTCGTGTTTCAAGGAAATTGGTTAAATTATTCATTTACTTTATTAACTAAGATAAAAAATTGAATTTAAATGAAAAAGATATTTTACATGACTATATATTTTTTTTATTGGAACATTTACTACTTCTGATTATTGAACTGGAGTTTCAGTTTGATAATCGGTTCTACATTCAAATGCTTCACCAATAGCATCTAATTCTTCTTTACTTATGTTATCCTCAATAATTGAATTTTGATTTAATTCATCTCTTGCTTTTTCTACATCTTGGAAAAATCGAATTAAATTCTCGCCGGCAAGTTTTTTCAGTTGTTCTTCAGTCCATGGTTTATCAGTGTCATCCGGTCCACCTTCTGCTAATTTATCAAACAAAGCAGGATACGTTGAAACATCTTGCAAATCAATTGGCACACTATTATAATATAAAGATAAGTAATTTAAAATACATTTTAATGTAACATTAAACTTAACAGGTCAACTCCATCGTAATCTGCACCAATTCCAATATAATCAACACCAATATATTCTTTTAAATAATTAAGATGTTCTAAAATGATAAAATAATAATAAAAATATAGATGCAATAGTATTTGTGTATTTACGAGTATCATTTGTTTTAAATTTTTCCTGATGGAATTTCAGATCGATTGTTATTCTGCTACAAACTTCAACGTTGCTCAAAATTCCAGTTCACCGCAGACCAAATTCTAAGTGATTCAGAGAAAAATCCATATTACAATATCTAAAGAGCAGTTAGGTAGCCGGCGTCGATAACATCACCGATAACATCGCATATTCTTGATTATATCTATTACTTATAACAACAATGTATTTTTTTTTTAAATAACTGGACATTCAGAGTGGAGGATAAAAACTATGTAAAATGTGGAGTCATTCTTTTTCGCTGTACTGTACGACTACCGCGACTTATCGTTCTAATAAGAGCAAGAAACGAAGAATCATTAATATCTTTATAAATGTCAATAGAGTTAATCACACCAATAACCTAAAATATATTGACGTCAGATTCACTAACACAAAGCTTCACCTCAATTCTAAAAGAAAAAAATTAGTCAACTTAAAAGCATCATTATCCTTTACTACAAGTTAATAAACTGATTCAACATGTAATGATTTATTCATTACCTGCTTAATCTTCGATGACCTCACATCTAATGGATAAAATAGAATATTGGAACGTAAATTTTTTTTTATCTAATTTGCCTGTCTCGGAAGAAGAAGAAGAAAGATGCAGTCAGTCATAGTGCATCTTATGCACAATATTCTGAAAAGTGATGGAAAAGTATACGATTTTCCATTTTCATGTATCAATAACTATGGTATAAGGCATGCTGTATAATGTATAGATGCACTCGGCACTCGTGCATCTTTTTCTCTTTTGCATTAAACCTGTTTCTTTGGGCCTTTAAGAGATATTGCAATTTTTGTTGACAAAATGACGTTTTAATTATCATGTTCTCGCTTTATACAGCAATCGTGTAAAATGCAATTTAATGCTATTTAACACCACAGACAGTTACATATATATATAGACTCGGTGCTTGGGTGAAAAATAAACCACATGGCTCACGTAGAACGCCAACACCAATTAACCTGACTTAATTGTTAAGAACATATTATAGTGTATAGTCTATGTTCTTACTTTTGGTGTTTAAGAGATTGTAATTGAGTTTCTGGTGACACCGAATGAAGTACCGTATGAAGTACATCAGAAAGACGCACTTTGCATGTAATGCTCGTATGCACTTTCTTGAGTAAATTCATTATGTACCTAATGATTGGTTTATTTTTCTCAAATTTTGCAACTCATTTTCTTGATGTCTCTAATTTATGTTGTGTCTTTCTCTGGAAGCCACCAGATTTATCCGATTATTTAACAATAAATTTTCATATATGATAGGAAAATCAACGCTAACCTACAATATTTTATAAAATTATGTATACAATTGATGTACATATTATGCTTGTAACATATACTCGGTTTCATCTGGAGCCTTTTTCTATTTTGTTAGATATCATTGCGCATGTTATAATATTGTGGATCAATGATTATTTTCATTTGACTCCATCATACAACTCTTGAAAATGAATCCTGAAATATTGCATAATATACGTTTTGGAGCAGGAAATTCTATTTCCATTTCTTGATTTATTTTATAATATTCAGTGGAATATTATTTACAATCAAGTTTTAATATTTAATTATTGGCAACTTCATTCCGCATAGCAGCTAAGGGCACAATCATCACGATTTCTAGCCAGGGCCTTTAATTCACGCCACATTTTACTTATCGCTACCAACTTTTTTAATTATAGGAATATTCGTTTTGGTCGACCAGATCTTCTGCTGTCATGTAAATTCCACTCAAGTACGTATCCTGCTTATCATTTCGTCAGATAATCGAGTATATTTACTTAATATTCACATATCTGCATTAATACTATATTTGCCTTTCCATCATTTAGATGTTGTAATGCGCATTTA
Source organism: Penthetria funebris (assembly GCA_027564355.1). Taxonomy (NCBI): domain Eukaryota; kingdom Metazoa; phylum Arthropoda; class Insecta; order Diptera; family Pleciidae; genus Penthetria; species Penthetria funebris. The sequence continues at coordinate 14,157 of JANSTX010058531.1, forward strand.
ATTTCGCAAATACTTGAAGGAGAAAATTGGATTCATTCTCTTAACTGGACTCTAATTAACTCGTTATAGCACTCTGTTCACATTTAGTACGTGTAATTAAAAAAATGTGTTAATGTCGTGTTTGGCGACTGATTGATAAAACATCTCAGCAACAAACTATATAGAGGTAGCTAGGGACTTTATGCACCATTCTACTGAAATAATCAAATGTGTAACCGGATAATTATAATTGATCCTATATTTTCCATTTTGTAAATTTCAATTATAGTTATTTGACTTCACATTTGATATTGCATGTATATTAGAAACGGCAAATTAACATGTTAGTACTTTGAAATCGAAAATAAATTTATAATTTGGTTAAATGGTTATTTTTTACATAGTTTCAAAATTGATTTACTAGAAGGGAATGAATATGGTGTTGCACCGAGCTTTCTTCGAGACTATTAAATTGTATTAGTTGAACTACTGATAGATTATTTATTGATACTTACTAATAACATGAACCATTGTAACCTCTGTTGCTGGTAACTCACTTATGAAGCCTGTATGGAAGTTTACCATTACAATGCCCTTTGTCGTTTTTGTTTTCTAAAAGTGAAAAAAATATCAATGGATTGTTCTGCTGTAATTATAAATAAATAATCTTCTGTAGCAAGATATGTGTTAAAAACAACTAAATAATAAGGATTCGTACTTATTTATACAAATTGTTAATTATTTATTCAATAGATATTTATTATGTATTAACATAAGGGAAGATTGGAATGAAGGAATGTGTAAACATTTGTTTTGAGAAAGTTTTCAGAAATACACATTCGGAAAAAAAAATGTCCCGAAATTTAATTATGTGAGTGTTTGCACAGGGAATACCTGAATATTGAGCTAAATACTAGCAATCTCAGCAATCGTGGTAATATCTATATATATATAAAGTGTAGCTACATTTTATCTATGGTGAAGTGAAATGACATGTTCATCACCTATTAGTCGAAAAGTTAAGCTTTGGATTCTATCTAAGCCAAGGATGATCGCCGTAATACTGGTGCAAATGTGTGCATTGAGCGCCATTATAAAATTCACCTTTTTGTCTCTCTAAATACAGCTACTCTAGATTTCAGTAAAAGAACATTCAATTTTAAAGCTAGAAAAGTGGAAATGTTTGGTTTGCAGAATGTATCTAACAAATAAAATGTCGATGGATTTGTTAACAGCAACGGATTGAAATGTATAATAGTTGATAAGAGTACATATTGTGTTTGCTATAAAATAAAATGGTCAATGATGATAATGATATAATTATTTTGTATATTATGCATATTAAAATATACCATGATATCCAAAATTTCATTTTTAACATTTCTGGTATGTGGAAATATTTCATATGCGGAAGAGTGACTAAACATAACTGGTGCAGTTGATAATTCTAGTACGTCTTTCATACCTTTAGTTGATACATGTGAAAGATCCACCATCATACCTAATCTATTCATTTCACGAATCACCAACTAAAATTTGAATAAAATAATAATTTTCTCACTCATATGTATGAAAGTATATGTGTAAACACTCACCTTTCCAAATGCTGATAAACCTTTCTCTGTAACTGTGTCATTTCCATCTACTTGATTATTATCTACCCTGAAATGAGAACCAAAATTAAACTAATTTTGATTCTAACAAATGTGTGTCCAAAATATTTAAATTACAATAAAATAACCATATTTAATCTGTAATATAATCAATCTTGTCCATACATCTAATCAATTGTTGCACACACTATATAGCTTCTATTGATTATAAAGAAATGCAAACCACTTCGACTCTGTATACTTGATAAAATTGATTTTAACCTTGGTATCCCTTATGACAGTCTAGAGCTCAACACCATACACAGTCATGACGAACTTAGTATAGTTACATACATGTATCCGCAATCAGTAATGTGACCCACAACATAAAGACACTTACTTGGTGTGAAGTAACAATGAAATGTAAATATGGTAAATTTTGGACATAAATGTCACGTAAATGTTATTTTATTGTCATTCTCGGGGAATATTCAAATATGTTTATCTACTAATATTCACTATCTTTATCTGGCTGTGTAGCCGCTATAACAACAGTACTATTTTCAATTCTCGATGTGGAAATGAACACATTTCATAAACAAATAAATATTACAAATTTACTTACCAAGGATTATTGCAATTATGTGTAAGAGTCATATACCGTACACCTAATTCATAATATAATCTTAACACACTTAATCTTGAGTCAATCGAATGGCCACCTTCAACACCAATCATACTGGATATTTTCTTTTCTTGAAATGCTTTCATTATATCTACATATTGCAATAAATTTAAAATGTATAATACAAAATTTGTAGTGACTTAAAAATAGCTTAGTTATTGTATTGCTTTTTTCTATAGTGCCACCTGCGTCAACTTCGTCGATTCAGACATATAGTTCTAATATTTCAGGTTGCAAATCTTATCACTTATCAGCAAGCCAAAGATCATTATCATTTAACCGTCTTATGTGTTATCGAAATGTTAGAAATGTTAGTGAATTTGATGTTAGTTTGTAATTTAGTACGCTAGGTTCTTACTACACTCGTAGTTTTAGTTTCATTTGCTCATCTCACGAACACACAACAAACATATGGTTCACGAATTAAAGTCAATGGCGTTGTTGATCTTTAACCCTAAACGTGTCCTTATTAGCAGTTTTTTTTTTACTCATCTAAACCATTACGCCTCAAGGGCGCATGGGTATCGGCATTACGATATTGAAACATCAAATGTAAATCGAAAAACTACATTATAGTTCAATATACCCTTGCCGTGAAACAATGTGTACTTGGTCGGCTAATTATTTAAATAAATATTGCTTTGTAGAACCACTAGTTTTTTTTTTTTATATTTAACGTATATTTTTAACCAAGATCACATGCTATCAATAGAGGTTGACCAATCTCAAGATGTTAGTCGGTCATTCCATTTCCCACCGTAATATAGTAAAATAGCGAATTGGAAATGAAAACTATTAAAGTTTATTACTAATTGATATATTATATATAGTATACCTTCAGAATTTTTAACAAGTTGAAGATCATTAGGATATTTGTTAACAAGTCGTTTAATGACATCAATTTGATCCATAGTTCTTTCAACGGCATCCTTATAATTTGTAGCGCATGGAACAAAGGCGGCCCAGAACTTGAAAAAAAAAAAAAAAATGAAACAATATTTAAGATAAAATCCTGCTGTCAACCATAGAATAATTATTAATTATTTTGTATAGAGTATTGAAAACAATTGACTTGATAACTTTAATAACTATATACAGGTGTCTCATCATTTTACAATTGAATTAAAGCACGCTTTTAGTTCCAATTCGAAGTATCCGAACGTAATTTTTCGAAGGTTCTCAAACAGATTCTTTATGTGTATTTAAATTTTATTAATAAAACCATATCTTACATTAGTGATTAATAAGTTTTAAATTCACATAAATTAAAACATAATCTAATAATAATTTAGATACTGAAAAATTATCTGCAATCCTTTCACCATTCAAGATTATGTCAGTTCAATTAAAGTACTCTTGATAAACATAAGTGATTTAACGCGCTTTATTAATAAATAAAGTTACAATGATAAACTATTTCATACGCAGCGAGCGTTTACTCTTGTAATACGGAACCATTTGACACAAGGCTAAGTTAAAAACACAATCTTCAAATAAGTTTAGTAAATTATATGCAAAATTCCCGAATGATGGATATTGTGTTTTAAATTATCTCCCTCTGTATGCTGTGATGAACATGTCGTTAAACCTGCTGCAGTAGCAGTGGTAAGATGTGCAATAAAGTAAAGGTGATTGTAATAAATCGAAAAAATGAATGTTATTCGTTGATGATGATGATGATGATTATGATAATACTGCGATTTTATGGCTATACGTAGCAACAGAGGATTTTTTGTATAAGTACTATATATAGACGCATACATAAGTTACGTAATTTTTTGTTGCAAATAATACATACTTATCTTTCGATAGATTTTAATGTCTATTCGAAGTAAATCTATACATATAAGAAAATATATTAAAAACAAATATTTCTATTGGTTTGGTTTATATTCCAAACAATTAAATGTACGAGAATTATATAACTATTTGACATATAATATTATATACTTACAACTCCACCAACTTTTCCTGCTTTCAATCGTGGAAGATCTGTGTGTGTTACATTAAATAAAGGACTTCCCGTTAAATTCGTTTCAAATTTAAAATCTATTAATTGATTTTTCATTACATTATATATTAATCCAGGTAGATCATTGTGCCTATTAAATAATAATTAAATTTAATATTATTTACATACCAGTATGAAATTATATTAATTTTTAGACTTGTATATGTTACCCATCAATAAGTGGTGTTTCATCTAAAACTGAACTTCCTTTGAATTCTGGTGGTACTACATTATTTTGATCTCCACCACTTTGTTGTCCACCACTACTTGTACTTACAGCAATAATAACAATGATAACTACTAATAGGGTAAATCCTCCACCACCATATATCATCCACTTTTTACGTGCTAAAAATAAAATAATTTTAGTAGTTACATTATTTTTATTTTTACTTTTTTTTTTTTTTGCAAATTTGGTGAACTATATTATATGAACTACTCCACATAGTATCACGCATAAGAGGTAACTTATAATTGCTTCACTCATAAATTTTGTTGAAGTTCGTGATGATACAGTAAGCAATCTGTTTCACAAATGGTTTAGATAATCGTTTAATATGTGACAAGAATTGACAGAAAGTAAATACTTTCGCTGAAGTACAAGCTGAAGCATTAAGGTAAGATGGTGCTAGGTTCTTTGGTTTAATCTTTAAATATTTGGAAGTGATTAATAATCAGAAAGACGTTTTCATCATTATGTCGTGAGCTCATTGTACGTAGACCGTAACCAGCTTGAATACAAAAGACATATTAAAAGTAAAATTAACAAACAAAATATTACTGCAGAATATGAGTTTTAAATCCTTCCATTTGACATTCTTGTGCATAAATTCAATAATTTCAAAAAATACAATTAAAATCTATACACGAGTACTGATAAGTTTAAAATTACCTAATTTTTAATTAATAGACTAATGTGGTGGATAGAATTTTTGCAAATTTATATGTGCAATTTTTTCAAATATACATTTAATTAAATTGTAATTATTATTCTTACCTTGTGGTGTACTGCAATAACGAGCAGTAAAAGAATTCATAATTATAATATTATAGTATTTTGATATAACAAAAAATAAATGTTATATTATTTTTAACAATTTATTGTCTTCACTTATATTTACATTAAAACAAAATTTATACTGAAATTTTTTGTTAATCGAAAAAAAATTATTAAATTATTATTATTATTATTTTATTAAATGCCGATAATGAGCTATCATTTTTATTTATCTGTGATAATGATTATTATTGGCCAATAATAATTTCACAAAGACCTTAAATGATAATGCTATCATAATGTTAAAGTACTACGGATAACACTAATTCGGAGGCCCTATGTTGAAAAATTGTGAAATGTTTATTATTCAAGTTCAAATAATGTATTTGGTGCTTGTGCAATTATCGACTTGACCTTTATTTCACAAAGGAAATATATATATATGTCATCAAACTAGACCCGATATCACATTTTATTTATTATATACACATTATATAATTTCTCACGGTATATCATTCATCCACACATCGGCCATTGATTCTGATATGAATCTAAAACAAAAAAGATAATTGTAAACTTGCTTCTGAATTCAATATTTGTAGTTATTGATATTTTCCTGAAGGTCTATCAAAAACAAAGTTTACCACCACTGAGTGGTATTTGCACAAGAAATGTTAATAGGGTTATTGTTGTGGGGGGTATCCCCTATCGAACGTTTTTATATATATATATATATATAATCACTATTCTGGGTGCGACTATTTCTAATAACTTATCATGAATAAATATCATATAGAAACGTATTCAATATATAAAATAGATTGTTTTAATTTTGATTGATTAAATTTAATGTATTTTTCACTGTTTAATCTGTGTAGTTAGCACATCGTTAATGTTTATCTATTGAGTTATTTATTTGAAATTGAGCATTTTTATTATTAAAAATCATGACGATCACGATCACGATATATATCAGTAATGACAAGTGATCGAGGCTAAAAAGATTGTGTTAATGTCATATTTGTTGACTGATTGAAAAAACATATCCACAACAAAAAAATATATGAGGAAGTATTCACTATTGGGGTTGGTGCTGGGGTTTTCTCAAACACTCTTAGCATGGCAGAATCCTTTAGGCTATTGAAGTGTATTCCAAGCGGAAATGTGCCTTCTTGATGTCTACTTCGGATATCGGATCCACCACTGCTAACAAACCAACCATTCACAATTCTAGTTAAATAATCAAATGTATAACCGGATAATTATAATTGATCCTATATTAGCCAGTTGGTAAATTTCAATGATTTGTATTCACATTTAATTTAACAAGCTTATTAAAAATGGCAACTGTATATTGTAATGTCGCCCCATGTGCCCCTTGATACGTAAAGGTTGAGATGATGTTATATGCATATATTGATTGATGTGAGTTATCTATTGACGATCTAATTAAGTTGCTTCAGGTAGCAAAAGAAGTAAAGTAAACCTGATGGTGTCTATTATTTTTTCCCAGAATGAATTAATCATACGCTTTTAATGATAGTTACTAGTGACCTATATTAACACTTTTGTATTATCAATAGATTGTTTTAATGATTGTTAACAATAATTAAATTAAGATAACGTTTAGCTTGATTATTTTGTAATTTTTATTGCGAACATTATATTATCTGTGACATAATGTACGAGTACATTAAAATAACCTTATTTATTTCGACTAGAGCAATAGTAATAATTTTGTAACGAAATTAAAAATATGTTATAATATTAAATATAAAGTATATTATATTTTTGGCACAAATTATAATAATTGATCACAAATTCTATAAAATGTTTTTTTCTTTTGTTTTTTAATTTGTTAATTTAATGAAATTTTCAATATAGTTTTTTATATAGTTTATATAGGTAAAAAAGTATTGGCAATAGTAAGCATTTTTTACATTGTGAAAGTTTATTTACTACGAGTTTCCGTTTCTTCTGATAGTGAATTACTAATATCGTTAATACCGTCTATAAAGTATTTACCATACATACTAAAAATTTTCCTGAAGTATTTATTGGCCTATTAAAATGATAAGATATACTTTATTAAAATAAATTGATGGTATAACTATCATAATAATAGTACTATATATTTTTTAATTATAATTTTATTATTTATCAACGCTCACTTACGTATGCATATGGTGTTTTTTTTAAAAAATTATCTATTATAGTTAATTAGCAGTATTGCCATACCATATTATCGTCATTTTAACCAATATTCATCGTCGAAGTAATATGGTCGTTAACGTGTGTAACCGTCATTACTTGTGATCATTAGACACTATACACTTACAGGATTTCTATTACATTGTGCATCCCATTAAATTGTATATCTCATTTGCATCAATATCGACTAACATCTTATAGGTTACTCACATCATCATTGGACAATATTACTGATTATGCAAATTTGTAAATTGAAATGAGTTTAAATATACTCGAGTTGATTTTTATAAATCCCAACCTAACCCACAAAGAATATCAATAATTTTCAAGAAATAATTATTGTAAGATTTTTTAAATTATGTGATTTTTTTTTTTTATTTTAGATTGTCGAATTATCGCATTCAAAATCCGTTAATATTTGATATTCAAAGTCAATATACCGCAGAAATTGGTATTAAAACCCTTCATAGTTAGTAAAATTATGTTTTATAGCCGATCATAATTTATATACCTACTTTGGTTTATACACATCTCTTGTACGTCGACAACCTGTTAACCAGCTTATATAATCAGAGAAAAAAAATAAATCATATACCTTCTTCTTTTTCTTCTTCTTTCGTTAGGTCATAGACCTGTGTTTTAGTTTTGAGATGCGAATGTCCAACTTTCTCGCCATATTTTCGGAGGCCTTTCTATATATCGGGCTCCACCTGAATGTTGTTTACTTGCAATATTTGCGATTCTATTACTGGCATTCTTTCAACATGGTCTCTCCAATAACGCCTTTTGGTTATTGTCCATCTTACTTTGTCTTAAATTTAACATTCATTTCGGATGTCGTCACTTCTGATTCTATCTATGAGTTGGATGCACATGGAAAACACATGAAAATTGGTGTGTTGTAATATATGAATGTCGAATCAATAGTTGATCTGAAGCCATTCTATTCATCACAAATGTCAGTTTTTGACGTTATTTCATCACCAATAATATTTATGAGGAGTTTCTGAATAGCGCTTAATAAAGTGATACCTCGATAGTTTCTCAGTATCAGTTTTACTGCCCTTCTTAAATATATGTATTGTTACATACTAGTTCTCCAAACTGTGTGTATCTTTTTTCGTTCAAGTAATTTATTGAACCAGTAATTAAGTTGATACCGGAAGATTTTCTATTTTTCAATGTTTTATTTATTTCATTTTACTATATTGTAATTGTAATTGTTTTATTAATTCAATTTTATGTATTTTTTTTAACATTTTCTGATAATCTTCGTAAACTATAATAAGGTGTATACAATTAGCTAGTATACCATCAAAAACTAAAAGTAAGGGCACGTCACAAATATTAGTTACCGTTATAAATTTTATTCTAGAATCGGTTTTATAGAGAATTCTCAAGTAGGGTACAGGTATAATGATGTTGATTATTATATATAGAATATATCTTCTTTAAAAAACATAGACATATGGCTTTAAATTTTAATTGTTCATGTGTGATAAAAATTATTAACTCAAAATCCGATGGGAAATACATCTGCAGCCCTTATCATAATACATTCCATAACTTAGAGCTACTTAATTCTCGGTATATTCTCTATTTTATTCATGGTATGTAAGAGCATATAAAAATAAATTCGATCATGTGTAAGTGGTATATACACCACTTTTAAAATAAACTTTTAAAAATTTATAAACAATAAAAACTAAAAATGTACATTTCATTGCATTTGATTAATATATATTTTATAATTCACCAAATACTCTTGCATTAAAATTACTTCTACACGTGTAATCAGAATTATATACTAATAAATCCTGATCGCTTATAACAGTATCAATGGGATCCATATATCTTAATTCATCACGAATTTTTTCCACTTCTTTGAATACTCTAAGCAAATTTAAACCAGCTAATTTTTGTAATTCATCTCGTTGCCAAGGATCATAATCATGCCCACTTTCTGCAAGTTTATCAAATAAATCTGGATATTTTGAAACGTCTTCTAATCCAATTGGTTGTGCATTGACACCATCATAGTCTCCACCAAGTCCTATATGATCGGGTCCAATAACAGATTTAATGTGATTTAAATGATCTGAAAACGATTGAATTTTTGTTTTAAATTATTGCATTAATATAAACTATAATGTAATTAGTTATTGTT
>JANSTX010058542.1:5416-23797 GCA_027564355.1 Penthetria funebris
TAAAGAGAATGTGAAATGAACTACAACTGCCAGATATAAAGAGCGGAAAGGCAGCTGTCGCCGATAACATATGACCAGAAATGTTGAAAGTAAACTCGGATGGCATTGCATCAATATTGGATTTCATTATTAGTGAAGTGTGGTTATCTGATGATATTCCAACCTTGTGGAAAGAGGGGTTGATAATTAATTTACCGAAAACGGTAACTTAAGTATATGCGAGAACTGGCGTGGTATTACCATTGATGAATATGATAAATAAAGTTATAGCTATTATCGTGCATGTCAGGATGAGTTTAGTTTTGCAAGCGGATATTCGAAAGGAACAGACAGGTTTCAGGTCTGGTAGATCTTGCATATACCATATCAATACATTACGGATTATTGTTGAGTCGTCGATTGTATTGCAAACGTCACTGTATATGTTATTTGTCGACTTCAAGTAGGCATTCGTTAATATTGATAATGGTATGATGTACTCAATTCTATAAAATTTTTAGGATAATACCGGCTAAACTGATGAACATGATCCGCTGTCTATATCGGGTTTTACAATGTAGAGTTTTGCATCGCAATAGACTTGCTGATATTTTTGATGTACACCCGATGGTGTAAAATAGGAATTTATATTATCACCACTATTGTCCCTGCTCGGATTCGACTTCGTTATGGCGACAAAAACATGGTGTCATACATTACCAAGTTTTTGCCAATAAATGCCGCAGATTAAAATTATCTGTCCATATACAATATCAAAGAAGAATGTGTGGAGACTGGCAGAAGTGGAGGCGATAAACAAAATTAAAGTTAACCGAATTGGATCGGCCATACACTGAGGTGACTGGTAGTTGATATTGCACACTTGACTGGAATCCGCAGATGATTAGAAGACCCGGTCTTCCAAAAACAATGTGGCGAAACACAGTCATTAAAGAGGCTAGTATCAGTGGAAGGGAGTTGTTCGTTGACTCCCATTTTTCCGCGTGAAATAAATGTCATCAGTTTCACCTGCAGCCTGAAAAACCTATTGATAAGGTGTTATTTGTCATCTTCCATGTTACGAAGTTATTTGACTACTGTTATACCCTATTCGCCATAGCAAAATTTTGCCGAAACCATTTGTATTCGCAGCGGAACCTTACATCCATTTCAGCAGCACCATATATTGTTAAGAAAAAAAACCCAAACATTTAAAGGTGTCTGTTTAATCTATTTCTTTACCATTGACCGCTAGGAACATAATATCGACGTAGCAATATCCATTAGTATAGTTAGTATTTAAACGATAATTTTCAGACCGAGATATGTGCATATTTCACAAGTCATTCAAATTTCAATCTCATATCTGTCTCAGTTACCGATAGAAGGCAAATGTAGTCAGCAAATTTAAGATCATTAATGCGACCAGTTAGACCGTATCTTTCTTTATTCAGTAAAATATCGATACAAAAAAATGTTTGGTGCCGTCAAGATAATATTATAATAATAGATTTCAGTTTACTTTAAGATAGAAACGACGATGTTTGGTGATAGTCAATAAATTATATGATGTCGGTATCTGTTATTGTTACTGTCCAATAACAGATACCGACATCAATACATTGCAAAAATATAAATGGAAAGAAAACTCCAACAAATTAGATATAAATTTAAGACAATATGCCTAACTAAAATAGTCGACCAGATTACGATGAGATATTCTCTTTCATACAATCATACGCCATAGAGTGAACATAGCACGAGAACGTGAGAGATAATGTGGGTTGCGTAACTTCGATATTACGTAACGTCTTTAGATGTAATTCAAGTATTTACTTATTTACATTCAGTTAAATTGTCGAATGTTAGATAAATTTGGCGATAATTAAATCTTTTACTTTTTATTTACGAGTTCACAAAGCATAACATGCAATTCCATTTCAAGTTTATAACAGTATCGTGAAGTTTACTTAATGACCCGAAAAAAGGGTTTGCACAAGAATTCTAATGTTTATACGGGTAAATTAACATAGATTAAAAATACCCTTAAAAAAACTTAAACGTTATGCATATTTAATTATTCAATTTTACCTTTTTGTTTCTTGTATTTACGTATATTCCGCTTCTAGAAAGACCAAAATCTGATATTTTCAATGTTTTATTCTCATCAATTAAAATATTTCTGGCGGCTAAATCTCTATAAAAATAATATTTAAATTTAAACCAATTGATCTTTAATACTTTAATTAATATTATTATTATACCTAATGAAAATTACCTACGTATTTAATTATTTTATATAATACATCTTAAGGGAGACATATTGTTATAAAGAACGACTAAAGGATGTATGAAATATAACTTAGGATAAGCAAACTCACAAATATTGCAGACAATTCAATTGAATGACTATGTGATCTAAAATGAGACACCGTAAATGGACGTGTGCACAAAGTACTTCATTGCGTTACTGAATGGAAACAGGGACTGAAAACCAGATAACCGCCGAAGAGTAACTTGAATATGAGTGGGAATTGGTGTGTTGGTTAACTTTTGAATATTTGGCATATGAGTATACAATGTAGTGGCCATTAGTACGTATTTTACAGTTTACAACATTTCCCTATCTCCAACCGTTTACGACACATTTCAATTTTTGTTTCTGATGAAAAATGTTGGTACATTTCAGAGGTTTGTGGATTTGTATGAGAACTTCAGAAGGTCAATTTTATATAAATTGCAAATATCTCGGAAATGATTAGAAATAGAGTTTTCGTCTCTGAGCATGAAATATGTAGAAAGTTAACAGCTGAATATTTGGCATATGAGTATACAATGTAGTAGCAATTAGTACGTATTTTACCGTTTACAACATTTCCCTATCTCCAACCGTTTACGAGACATTTCAATTTTTGTTTCTAATAAAAAATGTTGGTACATTTCATGATTTGTATCAGAACTTCATAATCTTCAGAAGGTCAATTTTATTTAACATAAACAAGGTTGTTACAATACTTATACACGATAGGATTAGTTTCGATATGAGAGATCGTATATGGATCAAATAAATACGTTAAGAATCGGAGTCGATCGTATGAAAATATATGGTATTTATCGACTTTAAATAAGCTTTCGACAGTCTTGATCGCATTATGATAAAAACAATTCTTTAAGGTTATGGAATGTAGTCTAAATTGATAAACATTATCTGCTGCTTTTATCGTGTATACATTATATTACCATTATTATATAATTTTATTTTCGAAAAATTACTCACCTATGTGTTATTTGCCGTTCTTCTAAATGTTTCATTCCTCTTGCAATTTGAATTGCAAAATTGTGTAATTCATTGTGATCTAAAACGTATTCTATTGAACTAACACTAGAAGTTGTTAAGTCTGGATTATTAGTTAACATGGTGTACGTGGCTAGAATTTATTAATAAAATAAATACATATTATAAAAAATGATTATAGATGACATTTTTCGGTTACTCAAGAAATCATGGGTTTCAAGTGGTACAACCGCGGTAACTCTAGAACACAATCTATGTTCATTTTTGGTGTATGATCAGGACTTAATAGCATGGTTATATAGGTTATGTTGTGTGTCGACCATAGGTCAAAAATATTCCAATAACAAAACTATGTATGTGCGAATTTATTTAAGACTCTACTGATTTATTCCAGCATGGAATATTTATGGTAGTTAAGGCATATTTACGCGAATACACAGACACAGCCATGCCAAAAAGGATGGCAGACAATACATTTTGAATTATTGTTTCGTACATAATCAAAAATAGGATTATGTCCATTAGTTAAAAGGTTGTGTTTTATATTTATCTTTAACACAGCATAAAGTTAATCTTATGCCTGTTGAAGACAGTGCATCCAATAATTATAATTGCGTATTAGGAACTGCAAAATAACATTGTGGCGTATCCATGTTGTGTAAAGGTCGAGATTATGATAGGATGACATAGAAGAGTATCTATTACGCTTTTCTTTACATTTCATTTCAAGTGAATGAAAAATGTGTGTAATATTATTTTATTTAAAGGGAGTTTAATCTTTTTTTGGTTATTTTATATACTTGTATTTGCATGTATCATATACATGCACGATTTTAAGGGAATTGTGAAATTTTAGAATTTGAATTTTAAATGTTCCTAAATTATATATACCAATATACATAATTTAAAAAATGTCTTATTGTATAATATTATAATTAAAATACAAGATTTACATTTTGTAATCGCTTACTACTTAAAAGATGACAATATATCGTGCTCTCGATAATTATTGTACACATCGTGGTGACTTGTAATTTTATATAATGCAGGAAAAATTTTAAGGAGAATATGCCAAGAACTAGTGTAATCTGAATAAGAAATGAATCTGGAAAAAGGATATTAGTAAAACCTATAGTGAATAGTTGGGAAAGGGAGTCATCGGAGTAGCCCTGGTCAGGTCCTCTTATGACAAAGGAACTTTGCCTACTTTGGCGTATATGTGAAGTATGGCACATTATGGATTTTGTAGTGGTTTGTTACAGCGACGCTAGAGTGTAAGAGTTCAGTTTTTAGTCCACGTCTTTTCAATAATGAACTCTTTAGATTTTTAATCTGTCATCGGTAATGTATGTTGGTGGGGGGTTTAGTCATTTGTTTTGAGGTTGCATGGGTCATTGGTTGAGTATTCGTCGATATGTTAGGATTCTGTGGATAATATAAAGTTGAATTTGCAATATTAGACGAAAGGAGAAAGTTCCTAATTTTTTGGCAATATAATATGGTGGTGCTGAAAACAGCCAAAATGCACGTCACAATTATTCAAAATTACTTGTTTGTCGAGTTTGTGTTTTTTAAATTTATGTACCAATTTCGGCGCGTCCAGGTTTCATTCACGTTGTGTACGTTCCCAGAAGCAAAACATTGTCATCGTATTTCTGGCCAATCCAAATTTATTTCTTCAGCAGTACCAGTTTTATAGGTCCACAGCTACATAGGTTAGGGAAAGTAATGTTAGAACATAAATAGATGCCAAATTGTGCCATATCACTTTTTTCATTGGAGTTAATTTTATAATGGTATTTTAAAGTTTTTTCTCAACTATCACGTTGTCAAGGTACAGTAAACACTTGATCATAACCCAGGCAATAATAACTAAACTACAATTTGTCTGTACTTGACTAGCATAGTAAAATATCTTACAGCATATACGTTTTCTATAAGTAAAGAAATGTTCTTGCACTGTAAGAAAATATAGGAAATTTTACATTACATTAAGCAATTACTTGCTTGCAGTGATCTATCTTAGAGCTATGTATTTAAGCTAACAGAATCATTATTGAAAGTATTGCTGATCTTTACAATAAACAAATCTTGTTACGATTTAAATTTATTAAATTGTTTCCTTTTCAGATAGCTTAAATGTGAAATCTTTAAATTATATTATCTTTCCGGAAGCAAAATACAAATTATTGAGTACGTTATTCGTACAAAAATTTACATACATTACATAAATGTTCATTTCTTATATTCACCCCTATTCTATAAATATTCATATACAACTTAAAAAAAAAAATAGCAAACAACAATAAAAAATTATATTTTGCAATATCCTCGTAACATGGCAAAAATGAATTTACATGAAAAACATGTTCATTTGATGTTGACATGTAAATTTCGTAATTAAATATCGTTTCATCATCATCATGTTTTGTGTACGAATACTCATATGTTCATGAATAACTAACATACTTTAGACGGTTATTAATGTTTTAACTATTTAATTATGTAATTCATTCTCTTTAAGTGTGTGACAACAATAGAGTTCATTTCAATGTAAATGGGTATGTTTATAAAGAAAGTACTTAAGAAATCATGTATTATCTGGTGCTATTATCGTATCTAATGTGCTAAAAAGTTGACAAATCTACAATCACAACACACTAAATAGGCAATTGCAGTATAGAAGAATATATATATTATCGTTGTGATTATGACTACACTCGTCATCCACAGACATATTAATTAGTTGAACAAATTGGTAATACATAGTCACAAATCTTTCCTAGCCAATTTCTTTTTCTTTATCCAAATCACTCATTCATAATCCTGTACATCCGCCACAAGAGAATAGAGTATGCTTAGGACGATTTCAACTTATCGTTTACAATATGTTTTCTTCTTCTTCTTTCGATAGGTCATCGACCAATTTTGTTTTTATATGTCTAACTTTCTCGCCGTCATTATCGTTTCGACAGAAGTGGGATCGTGTAATAGTTCCCCAAGTCTATCAAAATTCGTTCATCGCCAGTATGTGCAGAAAAGTATGTCAATCCATCGCAATTAACTAATATATTTGTAACAATATGTTCATTCGACAAATACAAATATTTATCAATTATATTAGTCACGATCACATTCCTGCTTTACAAAAATTAAAATTTCGAGTAATCAGTGTGGTGATACCATCCATAATAAAATCACATTAATATAAATTAAAATTTATGATATAACACTTACTTTCAGAAACGGAAGGTCTTATTGTTGATGGATTACTATCTGGTTGAGTAATATATGATGCATCTGAATTGGATGTACCTGTTGAACTTCTATAAAAAAATAGAATATAAAAAAAATAAAAAAATAAATATATATTTTTAAGTTTTGCAATTTATCCAAATGATTAAATTATTATACTATACATACGATGAATGTAATAATTCTAAATATTTTCCAAATGGACCTAAAACTGTCGGTTGATTTTGATTAGGAATGACACCATTTACTTGATTATTTTCCAATAATTGTCGATTATTTAAGCCATTAACAATAGCTGCTCGTGCTTCATGTTTACATCTTACTTTGCGTAAATATTGAAGCTATAAATAAATAGAAATTATAAAATATACTGAGTCTATATTTTTATTTTTAAACTATACCAAATCTCCACAACCAACATATTCCATTATCATTAGTAATGGTTGTTTAATAGTACAACAACCTATTAATGAAACAACATTTGGATGCATAGAAACAGTTTTCATTGTTGAAATTTCACTTATAAATTCTTCTAATTCATCAGGTGTCGGTCGTTCTATAAATTAATCGACATTATTATACT
This sequence comes from Penthetria funebris, assembly GCA_027564355.1. Classification (NCBI taxonomy): domain Eukaryota; kingdom Metazoa; phylum Arthropoda; class Insecta; order Diptera; family Pleciidae; genus Penthetria; species Penthetria funebris. The sequence goes on from JANSTX010058542.1 coordinate 12,529, forward strand.
GTAACTTAAATTAATTAATAATTTTAACAAATTACTTTTTAATCTTTTAACAGCAACAACTTGAGCACCTGGTATATTACCAATATTAATGGCTTTGGCAAGAAATACTCGACCAAATGCACCCTTACCAATTTCAGGACCCATTTTAAGACATGCATGTGGTACTTCTAATTTATCGATTTCGCCATGAGCACGTGCTTCCTATATTTAAATAATAGTCTAATTTAATATCGTATAATAAATATTCCATAAAAAAACTATGATTACCAATAGCTCCTGACCGACATATAAATAATTATTACGGTGATAAGAAATATTACGGTCAACACTATTTGGGAAAAGAAGAAAAAACCAGAAATTAAAATATATTGGAAAGTTGTTTAAGATTTCAAAAAAATAAATAAATTACCTTCTAGGTACATTATGATAAACTCCTCTCCAATTTTGAACGGTATTTGTTTTCTTAATTTTTTTTAGATATCTTTGAATAATAATCACCAAAAAAAATAGCACAATTACAATCATTGGTATGGTAATTCCAAGTATTAACTGTGAGAAAATTATATGAATGATTATATGCACCGTTCATCTTTGTATAACTTAAAATAGTAACTTAAAATAAAATAAAATTTATTTACACACATAAAATTAAATGAACTGCCTTTAAATGTAGTAACTCGATCAATGACAGAAGTGAATTGGATTCCTGACCAAGTGACTGTAATACCTCCATGTTCGGTACTAATATTTAATCAAATACGGCTCAAATTTAAAAGGGCAAATGTGCTCGGTTGGATACCCAATTAAGCTTGCAAAAGTTGTGCATTTTAAAAACGGATTGTTTATCGGTACTATTGCATGGCTGCGAAATTTGGAAAACAACAATTAATATCGTGTAACCAATTCAAGTTTTCGTCAATTGGTACCTCAGACGCATGCTAAAAATTTTCCGGCCAAATACAATAATGAGAATTTATGGAGACTGGCAGATGTGGAAACTGGCCGATGAACAGACTGGCAGATGTGGATACTGGCAGGAGACTGGCAGATGTGGAGACTGACAGATGTGGAGACTGGCAGATGTGGAGACTGGCAGATGTGGAGACTGGCAGATGTGGAGACTGGCAGATGTGGAGACTGGCAGATCTGGAGGCGATGAACAAATTTGTAAACCGAAGAAAGTGGAATTGGTCATACACTGAGGCGACATGTCGGTTATTTTGTAAAATACACATTTGACTCGAATCCAAATGCTATTAGAAGCCCCGGTCGTCCAAAAAAACAACCTGACAGAGAACCGTCAGTTAGGTGGCTAGTACCAATGACTGTGGATAGAGTGAAGTGAAGGTGCTGGACAGAGATAGTGAAAAATGTGTGGTTGTTCGTTGACGACCTATGCTCCCGTGTGGAGTAAAGGTCGAAATGATGATGATCAAAATGTTTATTCACTAAATTCACAAACAAGACACTAATACCTATATTTTCGTTTAGGTTCACACCCCATAAAACTAACATATAGTGTACGTATTTTTAAGGTGGTACCATGCGAAGCTAAATACATGTTTAGCAACCCCAATAAATTACTGACTTTGTAGATAATATTAAATTCAAGCTTGTTTGTGGAAAATTTACTACTTTCAAAGGTATTGTTAGGACAATAAAATTACGGAGCAATGATTATCTGAGTTATCCTGAAAAAATTGCTTCTAAGCGATTTTATAATATACCAGAACTGAGAATAATGACAGTAAGTATACAAACTGGCAGTAGATGAAGTTGAAATGGAAATAATCTATCTAATCTGTCGCATTTCATAATTAAATTAGCCGTATAAACAATTTATAATTAAAATGAAGTACAAATTTGATGTTTTATGAATATTAAAAACGTTAAATTAAAATCGTAATACCACCCAATGCGCTCTTGAAGTGTAAAGGTTAAGATGACATAGTAGCAGTCAGTGACCCATTTCGATTCCAACACCTGTCAATTGTTAAATTTAAATTGCAAAAATATAAGTCGGTTTCATGCTTTCCAATAGAATGGGTTTGATTTGCATTTAAATAGACAATCTTAACACTACAAAAATAACAAACATTCCATTCCTGTAGATAATCTTTACTGACGGAAAATAACCTTATATATACATCGGGAATTTTATTTATATAAGGAATAAAATATTTTTTTTGTTGTGTTGACCTTTAATTAAAATCACCCGTATATACATTAGACATTTGTTTCTGGCATCAATATATACAATTTATATTTTTTATATATAATAAGGCTCGAATTTCCTGCGGTGATTTCAATTAAAAATAATTGCTCTAGTAGTTAACCAATATTGAACAGTACCGATACGGTTTGGGTAAATAGATGTTTGTTATTCATATGGAGGTCTTGCAATAAGAAAATAAAGTTATTTATTATTCATCAATAATCTATCATTATCACCTGTTGCAAACAGAATTGTGGCATTAACTTGCAACTAAAAAAGACCGGCATCAGGAGTAATCTTTGAGGAATAATACGTGATTTATGGCAACCATCATGAAACTCATTTAGCAATAATCCGTATCTTAAATTTCAAGTGGTGGAATCAATCAGATAAAATTAATACAATAGAGTCTTGAATAAAGCAGCTAACAAATTTGTATTGAGTTGAAAAATACGACAGATACGCTTTTTTTTTTGCCCCGATTACACTCAAGAATTGAATATCGTTGTCACCGAATGTTTGCGAAGTTTAATGTTTATTTTATAAGCATTGTAAAGAATACATCAATTTTTTTTAATGTATGCAAATGGTACATTATTCAAAAAATACAAATTTTATTTATTTAGGCTATAACTGGATTTTAAAAATGTACAATAAAAAACGTAAACTAATAAATTATCCTTTCTATACAATAGAGCTAAATACTGATGTAAAATCTTGATAAGGGTTTGTTTTTTAGTCAATAAAGTTTAAAGTAAAGATATTAAAAATATAAAAATTGTTATTGAAATCTCTTCCGTATAAAGGATTTACTACCAGAAGTACAAAAAGGCTTTAGTACCACAAGTACAAAACAAGCTATATGATAGCTGTTTTGTACTTGTGGTACAAGCCTAGATATTTGCCTATACTCGAACATAATATCTCATATTGAAACTGTATTTTAATCGTAGATTGTGCTATTAGTAACAAGTTCATTTGAAGTCTATTCATGATGTATGTAAATTCAGTTAAACTAAAATAAAAACATAAAAATAAATCCACTATAGCATTTTATAAATGTTTTAAATAGGATACCATATTGAATTTACATGACCGAGATTATTTTTTTTTTCGATTTTCAAAAGCATAGAATGGGGTTAAAAACATATAGAGGTAGGGTGGCGATTACTTTAATATTGTCTACCACTATGGATAATATATCCAAACTGATAGATTTCAAACTTAAATAATCCAGTTTACGATCCATATAATTATTTGTCACGGTATGCCTTACAATCTTATGTGTTTTTTTTTACCAATTATTGCAAGTTTGAAGAACAGATAAAAGATGACGAATTGAGTGACTGACTATCATCGAGTTCCCTTAAACCATATTTACGCAGTATGACCAGAAACTCGATTACGATGTATATTAGTAATGTCTAGAAGATTGTGTTAATGTCGTGTTTGTCAACTGATTTAAAAAATATCTCAACGATAACTAGGTAGCTAGGAACTTATGTACGACTCTTGACATATTCAAATGTCTAACGCGATAATTATGATTGATCCTATATTTTCCAATTGATAAATTTCAATTATTGACAGTTGATGTTACATGCATAATTAGAAACATCGTAATGCCACTCTATGCCCCCTTGAAATGTTAATGTTAAGATGATGAAGATGCTGAATTTTAATATGATCATATCTAAACATCATCAGTAATGCATGAACGTTATTTAATTCAAAAACAATATTCGCAGCAATTGTTTTACGTCCGATAATTTCAGAAATCATTTAAATATCGCACAATTTTTACACAAAATTGTAGATTCAAGTTCAAAGTTGAAATATATTGAATTAATTTTTTAGGTAACTTAAATATGAATTTCTTACACGTTAAGCAGTGAGATAATACCAATAAAGGGGCACTTATAAATATGAAGATATTTCAATAGGGTAGATTTGCTTAATATTAAATCCTTTTAGAACTAATACAATTGCTTAGTGCGTATTATCAAGTGTAAGCCTTATTTATCTTTTCTATGAAATTCCAGAATTGGTAAGTGTTCTATATTTAGTTTTATAATTAGGGTATTGTTACACATACTACCAATAACTTTAACTACAAAGGAAATGCTGTAAAACAAAGCGATTTATTCTGCAAATTTTAAAAGCAAACTCATGCTTTTAAAGACATTAAATTAAGATGATTACTAGAAAATTTTAAAATTCAGAAAAATTTCACGAACACTGAAATTTATGGTAACAGATTTCTGATCCAATGTCGAAAATAAAAAATAATTGCTCTGTGATCAGATTTAATGGATTTGATCGATGGTCTCAAGATATTGTGGTCTTATCTCCAAGAATAATTTTGAATCTACGAGGAAACAACTATCGGTGTTTTGATAATTTCCATTAAAATTAATTAAATTTTCAAAGCACTTTTGTTTATTAAAAAAAATAAAAGATTTTGTGCTTTATATTTCGTGTACATAGAAAACTGTCTTAATCGTAAGTTGAACCTCCGTAAACTATTTATATATTTTAAGAACTGAAATTTTTATAGAATACTAGCTGTATACAAGCAAACTATGAAAACCTTGGCTCATTCGACCTAATAGTTTCAGAGTCTATACCGGACATACACCTTCACATTCATTTTTATATAGAAGATTTAAAATGTGAACCATAAGAAATTTTATATTAATTATTGTAAGTAAATATGAGCAAAATAAAATGTAAATTTACCTTATAATAATTATAATCCACTGAATGCATGGGTTCGTTCCTAGTCTCATTTTTACCAGGAACTGTAAGAACATGAAAAAAAAAAAAGAAAAGGTGATTACGTATTAATACGATGAAAATTTGAAAGAAAATATTATATAAAATTTCCACATACTTACCAAAAAATATGAAATCATCATCTATTCCTCTACATCCCTTATTATCTATGACATGAGCCCTAATTACATATCGGCCACCAGATAACAAAGTATCGTTTAACACTAAATGTTTAATACCACTTCTAATTATTGAACCATTAGTGCACCGTATTATTTCTTGCGATTCTGATAAATTTCTATATTGTCCACCCCAACTTAATGATGGATTATGCTGTTGTCCAACACTTTATTCAGGTAAAAGAAACTAAATTTATTAATTGGAAATTCTCTTACAAATACATTTTTAATGTGAATAAAATTATTTTCATTTTCCTCCTTTTTGTGGAATATTATAGGAATTATTTATAGTTAATAACTTATGAACTATAACAGATATCACACACAATTTATAGATTGTCGACCCATTAGATCAAATATAATTAAGACCAAGGCAAACTAATAGAATGATGTTGAATACGCTATAGGCAAAACTATCGTAATAGTCTTTACAAATTTCTGGAGTGATATAAGTGAAATTTTAATTTGACAGCATTGCTAGAAACAAGATCGAGATCAGTTTAAAACATCTTTGACTACAATGAAATATTGACATACTAAAATGTGACAGCGAAGTCTATCAGTATGTTTTCAATACTGACTGGTCATTCTAAACCTAGAATTACATATGAAAAAAAAAAATTGAAAACTTTAAAAATTATTTGGCTAATATTCAAATGATGGTGTAGGTTACGACATACTATTAAGACGAGATGAATTCCTGATCAAGTGTTAACTGCACATCCATGATATAGATGTTTGCCAAAAGAGTTGTAACTTACCACCATAAAACTAAATTTACTACAATAGTAAGTGCTGAAGCCCAGTTGGTCACCTATTTAGGAACTAGCATCAATACACATAAAACGGTAATAAATCGTGCTCTTAGATTAAACATAAATACAGGCATTCGGAAACGATTTGGAACCTGGAATGTTTTGAAATACTATAGTTGGTTTAGTTGGCATGGGTATTTAATATACAAACTTAACGTTCACGGGCGAATTAGTAACTCAAGAAGGTCGAGAAATGTTTACATTTACGAGTAAAACTTTTTGCTCTCTGGAAAACCGAGTCACATGAATCATAGCGGAAACATTGATTTATTTTTAAACAACAAATAAGTCAGAGTATTGTCGACACTTAAGAAGATGGGTGACAAAGATGCATTTTATAGTCAATTATCACCTGAACATTACATGGATGCATTGGACGGAACTTCAATATTAGATAACATACATTTAAGTATTTCAGTAGAATGGATCGACAAACACCTCGATGATAGTCGGCCACTACATTCGTAAATACAAAAGTTGAATTGTTGATTTTCATTTCAATTGATCAGAAAGTGATACACAATTCAATATAATAATAACAGTTTAGCAGTTAAATGGACAGTACAGCATAGACCCGTGGTTCAGAATTTTCAGTGTCGACTAAAGATAAAGCCAAGTACACAAAAAAGATTTTGCTCCAAATTTATTCGAAATAAAATCCACATTACTAATAATATTGAGACAGAAATATTATTTAACGTTAACTTATATAACATTACATTTGTATTACATCTCATTATCTCTGCAGTGTTGTCATTCGATGACATCCGATAGAATAAACGTGTCGGGAAAGTGCAATGTAATATGCATATAAATAAAAAATTAGAAGATTAGAAACCTATCATTTAGAGTTATTTTCACCCCTTCAAGATAATTGGTACTAGTAAATATATCATTAAATTATCAGAAATGAAGACAAAAAAAAACTAGATTTTAATGAAGGATTAGATAAGCTATTTGTGATATGTGATTAAGATAATAATGCCATAGATATTTTGTATATCAACATTATTCGAGTATATTTGAACGGAACGAAAAAGGTTAACATAATAAATCAATAGATACGACAACCTATTGTGTTAATTCAATAGAAACAATAAAACTAAATATATTTATTTCCTTAATTGAAGATCCAAATAAACATATAAATTATAAATAATATAAAAATTATATATATAAAGTCAACGTAATGAAGTTCTTTCGACAAATAGCCTCCGATTGGGAATACGATGTCGCCTTTTTTGTTAACGAAAACGTAAATAATTTAAAACCTGGAACGTAAGAGCAATGCTGTAACCGACGAAAATGTTGCAGGTGACTCAATAATTGAAGACATTCAAATTCTATAAGTGTCAAATGTGACGTGAAAATTTCTAGATAAGAAAGTGAGACAACGGTTCACAAGCGATTTGGCTTAGTGTATGACGTGGAGCAACGAGACTGAAACAGATTTGCTGGCCCAATGAAACAAACGGGTGAGAATGCTCTTGGTTTCATTGGTAAAAGAAACTCACGGTCAGCGGCAAGCAAATTAACCGGGAGACTATTTAATAACCAAACGTCAAATTCAATCAAGCGACGGATTGCTGATCTAAAATTAGATTCAGTAAATGAAACGATTATCTCAGCACTGAGTATACTTCACGAACTCCTGAATATTTCTGGGGATCAAGTTATTTGGAAGCAAATATTGAGATACAGATTGTATGGTCGCAAGACTTGAAAGGTGACATATATCCGAATGTCACAATAGGTAACTTATAGCCACAATATTCTGTTAAAATATAATATTAAAGAAGGATTTGTAGAGATTTTCAGACCTTAAGGCGATGAACATGATTCTAGAGATATAAAATGAAATTGTAATGTGTTTTGGACTGTCAACCTCTAGGTATAGAAGTCCTGATTGACTGAAAATTGGCCGTTACCAATAAGTAAATATGAAGTTGAATTAAATATGTTGGGTAGAAATCGTAAACAATGGGAAAGTTGTTCGTTGATGCTCTGTACTCAAGTGCAGGAGTGATGATTGAGATGATGAATGAAAAAAATAATTTCAAATGTTCGTGTGATTTATTTCTAAAAAAATATGTGTAATCGATAGATTTCTAATTCTGTTCTGTTTACGAGTGCTACTTATACTAACAAGTTCTTTAACATAATGTGCATGCAGCTCAGCGAATTTAAACGGCAGAACTGTTACATTGTTAACGTAATCATCATAATTAGAAAAATTGGATGGACGGATTCTATAAAAATTGATGTGCAAATTGGTAATGAATCGAATTTCACTTGCCCTATGTACTGTTTTTCAAATATAGGGGGAAAATATATCTAATAATATCAAATTTTATCAATATTTTTTAATATGGCATTTGTGAAAACGTAAATTATTGTCTATTACTTCTCAATACTTACGACTATAATATATAAATTATCAAAAATATAATATTTTCAACAAAAAAAAAAAAAAACAAAAAATAAGATAATAAATTATATACCTTATCAGAATGGTTTCAACTTCAACACCGGCTGGTAAGGGTAAATTTTCGGTGATATTCCAAAAGATATTAATTTCTGATGGTTCATAATCAGCTGAAACGGTGGCATTTGGTAAATTTCGACTATGCTGACATGAACAAACGTCATCTACACAAACTATATTATAAATGATAAATAATATTTTATGATTATTAATATTAATATTCAATAAGTACTCGTATTAATTTACAATCAATAATAAATGGTAGAGATATGTTTAAATACAGAAAATATGTTATTATTTTATGACTCTTACGAGTAATAACATCAACAATGTAAATCGGGAAGACATACACCGATTTAATTGGTAAATTTCATAAATTCTGAAATAGATTCGCTCACCTGGTACAATGTACGTTAAATTTCGCTGTATTTCCTGATTTGCAGTTTGCACTATAATATTATATGTGCATTCAGGTTCAATAACACATTCCTTATGCTCAATTATTGGCATAGGATCTTTCGGAAGATATATCTCATGAACATTCTGAAATTAGATTACAATTTATAAAATTACTTCATTCCAGTAAACATTACACATCAAAATAATAAAACAAAATTTATTCGTACTCGTATTTATTGGGAAAGGAATTTAACTTTTTTTAAAACAAAAATGTTTATATTATTTTTAAATTGATACGTAAATATTAAGAATTTTCAAAAAAAAAAAAAAAAAACAGAATTTCTTTAAATAATAATTAATTTCTCGTAATTCTTGCTCACAAGTTTGTTTCGTTATATTCAATATTTTTAAAAATGAAATTAATGAAATTGTTACACCTAAATTTGTCACAAGACAGTCCTCCTTTCAGCAACAGAAATTGTCTGTGTTCTTTACTTAAGGCTTAAAGGTCCTCCACAGAAACAATTTATAATTTTTTTTTTTTTATTAAGTGCTTTTATCAAATGAGTTAAAGAAAGGAGTAATTAAATTGATAAAAAAAACATTAATTAATTGTTTACTTTAATCAAAAATTAATCAGCATGGCCAGTAATCTAGTCCGTGATTGGAGGTACTATAAGATAATATGACCGGCTACCATATTCTAGTTTACATGTATGATCGTCGTATAACAAAACTTTCTACATACTTGTAGGGTGAAACAGTTAACATGATCGCGTCCCGTAGATAATGTGAAATGACTTCGTAACGGTTTGCAAAGAGAAGTCAAAGTAACATTTCGAATTTGAAAGCAAACCCGGTGGTGAAAAATCGGTGTTAAAAAACAAAATCAGGAATAAGAAAACTTCATACCAAAATTGGCAAAGAATTCGGTATAGTAACGATTTAGAAATGTATAAACTGGAAAAAAGTGAAACAAGAATGACGCGATCAAAACGAGATATAAAAAATTGCTTCACAATAGGAATCGGACATTGACATACATGAGGTGAAATCTATAAAAGAGATGAAATCGTATAAATATCTTGACTGCTATCGATTCAAATAATTTTTAAACCACTGATAACAAAGACTACATGAACGGTCACGATTTCTCGCATCATTACCAATATTAAAGCTAATAAGTGTCGGAAATCACAAATCTCTAATGATGCCCTATTATTTGAATCAAAATTTATGATTTTATAATGTTATATTATTATAATTACCGGTTAGCAAGCATCATTGAGGTTAGTCAACCCATCTGTACCGTCACACGTTCTCAACAATAAACTAGGTAGTTATGGGGATTTATGCACCACTTTAGTGAAATATTAAAAAGTATAACCGGATAATTATAATTGATCGTACATTTTCCAATTGGTAAAATTCAATGCCGCCCTATTCGCTCTTGAGGCGTTAAGATAATGATGATGATAAATAAGCGGATACCTGACACGACCTTTTGGTGTACAATACAGAACAAAATTAAGTATAAAATAAATTTCTAATAAACATGTAATATTAAATAGTAGCTAGTCGGCTAATGATTTGAATACTTTGATAGAGTAGTGTCTAAAATCAAAGCTTAAGAGATGTTTAAACACCAAGTCCACAAATAAGACATCGTAACTTATATGTTCTGTCCCGATCTGCCCAGTATATGCAACTGTTCAACTGACTTCTATATATATTTAGGCGTAAGCATTAAAAGGATATTTAAATCATAGACACATAATAGCATATTTACATCTTACAATGTTAAAAGATTTATTTTTAGGCCCTGGGAACAAAGTTCGAAGATGAGGAAAATTGGAGTACTCCTGCAAGTACCTCCCAAACAAACTTTTTACTCCTTAATTAGAGTACTCCGCCAAGTACCTCCCATACAAACTTTTTACTCCTTTTAGATTAGAAGAATGTGAGGGAGTATAAGCTTAATCGGATTACTCCTTGAAGTACCTCCCATGAATATTGTGCACGAGAACATGAGATTTCTTTAACATATCCCCATGAAATTATCTACACGTCATTTTTATCTCATTTGTGAGCGATAGTGCGATGGTGAGAAAAATTAGAGTACTCCTTCAAGTACAAACTTTATACTCCTTTTAGATTGAAATTGGCTGTATAATATCAAAGATTAATATAATTATATTATATATAATTATATTGTTCTTTTGTAGTATATACATGTAATTTTAGACAGGTAACAAAGTTTCAAGGGACTATTGTATTTGCGATCATCCATGTATCGTCTTGAAGGAATAATCGTTATTATAATTAACGAGAGAAATATAATTGGCATCGCCAATTATTGTAGGTCCTGGGAATTGTTTAACGGATCACAACATAATATATA
>JANSTX010058553.1:0-23778 GCA_027564355.1 Penthetria funebris
AAGAGATAGCTTCGTCTCCATGAATTTGGCATCTCACCTCCGCTTAAGATCTTAGTTAATAAATTTGCTAACCATTGATATCCAAGATCACCCAAATATTTCCAAAGATCTAATGGGATATCATCTGGACCAACTGCCTTATTTCGCTTCATCCTTTTCAGTACAATATATGATCCTTATTTTTTGGATAACTAATCTAAAATATTTATCAGTGGCACTCAACGATCGTTCAATGTGATCTATTGTTGGCAAAAGAATCTTTGAATTCTCAATAAATGGAAACTACATGTATTTTATTTTAGTTTGACCTCACTTATTAAAACTATGTCAACTGAAAATAATGTAGTTTATGCGGTAAAATCGGTAATAATATTAAATATCGAATAAAGTTGAGTTGGACTAAGTAGAGATCCGTGTGCTCGAGATGTGATAGCATATTTCTATTAAAATTAAAGGGTGAAAGTGAATGAAACATACACTGGCAATTACTTACTGTTATAATTATTAGTCAGCCAAAGGCACCATTTGCACAAATTACATCCGGATTAACATTAAAAGATATAATTAAAAACAATAATATTCAAGGTAGTTTAAAGTTGTTCCAGTTACCATAAAATAATCAATTAATGTATTAGATTAAGATATGCGGTCACATAAAAGGCCTCAATGTGGCTTTAAATATTATAAATAGTGGAAGAAAACGTGCACCAAAGCATCTAAGACGACACAAATTAATTAGTTCACTAGGTAGAATTAAGAAAATATTTAAGAATAATTTTTTGAACATCCTATTTGACCAATATAAATGTATATAATTGTGTATGGTAATTAATTTTAGATTCTGAAAATGACTGATAATTTGTACCTAGAACCTGAATATAAATGGAATTTGTGGATAAAAAAAAACATAGGACATTTGATGTGCATGGTATGTACTCTAATGCAATTCATCTGACTTGATCTGTGTACAAATAAATTATATAAGAATTATACTTGCAAAAAAAAAATTATTTTGATAATATGTTGAAGTGTACTTAAGTTATTGTGTACGAAACATAATTTGAAATGTTGAACAAAAATTCCAAATATAATGACGCCAAAATGTCTCTGCAGTAAACGCCTCAATTAGACACTATGTCGCCCTACAAAATTCACAAGTTTATTAAACTGCAGTTAAGCGTAGGTACAGTCAAGTGTGAACATACACATTTGAAAAAAATAAGGGGAAATTTTTCTTTTAATATACTCGGACTATCGCCGATAGTGTTACTCTTAAGATATCATATTGTATTTTGCGATAAAATGACACTTACACGAGCATACGCTAGTACAGTCGCACGCAATATTGTATAATTTTTTGTTTCACCGATTTACTGTTTTTAGCCCGTCAGCTGCTGTTGTTTAATATGAATTTGGATGTGAAATTGCAATTTGTGATAAATAATTATTTAAATGTGAAATCGCATCGTACCGATTGGAAATTGGAAATTCATTATGAGTACAATAACTATCTGGGATCGATACGCTGTAAAACCTACTTAAAACTGTTACTTATCAGTAATTATAAGTTTGTAAATGTAAATTATGTATTTAAATTTGAATTTGAAAATAATATTATTACGATTTACTTTCATATAGGCCATTTTATTTCACAAAATTTTAGAATAACACATAATATACATAAGGTGACGAATGGAGTGACCGACTATCATCAAGGAAACTCAACCAATCTTTACCGCCACACAGTGTCACCGGTAACTCGAGCATGCTGTATGTCAGTATGCACCCTCGAGGCGTAAAGGTTTAGATGATGATGACACCTATCTTGATACGTATCTAATAAATACAGAAATTACATAAAAATATGAATATTTTTAACAATGAATAAAAAAAATAAAATGCACGTACTCGTGTACGTGTATAGTAGAAGAAACAAAATTAAAAATTATATTAAAATTTTAAATAAAAACTTTATAACGTTTGTTAAGTACAACATTTATTCATACACACGAATGTTATGCACTCAAAATTCATTCATACTTTTTTATTCAAGAGTAATGAGTTATGATATTTATTCGTAGGTAGTTAGCCATAAGAATGGTGAAAACATTCTCGTCATTGCTATTTTTAATAAATGATTTTTACATATTAAATAAAAATTTTAAAATATAATAAATACATATTTCGTAAAGCACAAACCATTTATAAATAATGTGTATACGAGTATATAAGTGCAATTAGTATGATATACACAATAATATTATCTAGATATCAAAATAACAAAACATTTGTCGGGTCTATCAAATAAAAGAGTTACATTATTTAAATTTCACGTACTCAAGAATCATTGAAAAAATTACAAAGAAGTTCGGATGTTTTAATAACTTAATTACTGTCGATGTAATAATTCTCTGATATGGTGTTGATATCCTTACCCAACTTACTTTACTCCATAATCTTTTATATACTTTTAATTATATATGTTCATCTATTCCAATTAGATACAGATGATAAGATATTAATAGCAATACATTAATAGATAAAGAAAAGTATTGGGAAAAGTATTGGGAAAGAAGTCTATGGTGTTTATCGAACAACAACATTTTGATTATGAACATTGATTTGATTCCAATTGAAAAAGTTCAAATGCAATAATAATAATTATTATATATCATAAAACCATGCATAATTTGGCGATCAAAAGCAGGACATGTACGTAAGAGTCAAGTGTACAAGTATTTATCGATATGATACATTTTCTCTAAGAAGTTATCTTGGTATTTATTTTACTACGTACATGTGTATTCGATAACCTTGTCGATAACAAAATTGTAAAAAACCACAAGTAAATTCTTGTGTGCAATTTTTGAATTATTTCTTGTTACATCATTCATCTTCTACACAAGTATGTACAAATTGAGATAAAAAAATTTTTTCATATTTACATCAACTTTGTACTTACACGAGTATTTTCAGATAAGCTTCAATGATGTTAAACAAAATAAGATATTAAAAATTAAAGTGTTCTAATTGTTGATTATGGTAATATTTAATGAATTTTTATGTCTTAACTGATGACTAAGTCAACGGAATAAATTAATAGTGACTTTAATATAAGGTTATGATTAAATACAACAGTATATGAAAAGTTGATTAAAACAGTTGATTTTCAAATTAACAGACTAAAATTCATGTAAGGTGTCACGTTGTTTTATGATACAATGTGTCTAAGGCATATTATTTCAATGTACAAATTCATATCTATACCGTTGTGTTTTGGTGTAGTTAGTTCAATTCCCATTACAGACAAAATATACTCACAACATGATGTTAAAATAATTATTCAAAAATTTCTTCTTGCCTGTTCTTCCTCTTAACAATTGTGCTACAGAAAATTATATAGTTTAGGAAATTCATCACTAGAAAGATAGTTTTATACAGACAGGATATGTGCATATCGCACATATCCTGTCTGTGTAAAACTATCTTTCTATTGATGGATTTCCTAAAATAAATAATTTTCTGTAATAACTAATAATTAAGTAAGAATTATATCATTAACAGCACGAAAACGTCTAATATTTAAGACATAATAATATATTCTATGTTTGATGTTATAAATGTAATGATATATACGAGTATTTAATAAAATGTTATTAAACTAATTATCTTTCAAATAAGATACCACATCTTATTTGAAAGATAATAAATTTCAAGATGATGAAATTGGTGTTATATTTTTATTTATAATACGAGTATGAAGCAATAATTACATATTTTATTATTAACAATATAAAGTGTTGACAAAACAGTCGAGTTTAATTTTTTTTTTTTTTTTTTTGTTACATAAATCTAACATTCGAGTACGGAGTTTTGGAAAAACTGCAAAAATCAGAAAAATCGTAGCAAAATAATTATTAATTAATATTTAAGAGAATAATTTTATGTCGATTATCGAAAGCAGGTATGCATACTATAGAGTTCGCTACAGTGCAAGTAACTGTATAGTGTTTTATAGCTTTGTGACCAATATACATAACAAATCTTGATATAGTATTTGAATCCGGTTCTATGGAAATTAAAAGCACACATGATAATTTCTACGGTTATAATAATACATGATATTTTAGTATATTCTATTTCTAAAGATTTGTGTACGCCCACTAGTCCATTTATTATTTTCTTAAAAATCGTAATCAATGTAACTAGGAATATTCTCATCAGTTCGCATTAATGCATTTATAAGTATGAATAATTGTTTCTAATTTCGACTACTTGATTTTTCAGAAAACAAACGGCTTTAATTCGTTTCTACGCTCCACCAAATCTGACTCAACCCAACTAAGTTCAACGAATATCAGTTTTAGGTTTATGCCACCTATTTTAACATTGTCAAGTTACATGTTTACAGATACCTAGTGTTGAAATTTATGTGGTTCCTAAATACAAATAGATGATACATTAAAACACTGTTCCCAATGGAGGTAAATAATGATAAAAATTGAATATCATGTCAGATACGAAAAACCCAGTATCAAATCTTAGTATTTTTTTCAAAAACTAGTCTTAAACGGGTTTGATAATGCATACATCATGAACAATTTATTACGAACTGAAAATTTGAACACATGCTAGATAATAATTTAAATTTAAACTTATTGCTAAATATAAAAAAATGTGCCCATTTTTGGCAAAAAAAAAAAATAAAAGAAACGTAAAATAAATCTTATTCACAGAACCTTATACTATACATAAAACCTTTTACTATAAATAAAAAATATGATAGAATGTAATTTGAGAAACATGGTACTAAACAAAAAAAAAACAAACTCCTGTTCAGATCGGAGACCACAAAGACAACATTTTGTGATCATTGTGGCATGTCTAATTTGAAAGGATGTAAAGTGAAATTAAACATGCGATTATTAACTGGTTTTTGGACGATTTTTTTTTTTTTTTGTATTGGAATCGGTAGCATCAGTATATACTTTATATTCAATATATAAAATTAAAAAAATGAAAGCAGATACAAAAAGCAAAAATATTTACAAAAAATTTCTAATTATCAAATTAATCATTTATGTATTAATAAAATTGATTTCATTGAAATATTTTCCTATTGAAAATTAATGTAATATGGAAACCAATGTTTCGTTTCTTTAGGAAAAATTTTGGGAAGAATTAAAGTGATATATTTTAATTTTTAGTATGTGTTTCTTTTTTGTCGTTTTTTTTTTTTTTGACCAACCTATATATTAATATAAATATATTCAATAATATTTGGTGTTTATTTCAAGGTTTTTTTATCTTTGTAGATAATAAAATTAAATATTAATTTATTTGGTAATAAATAATTGATAAAGATAAAATAGAATATGATCTAAATACTAAAATAAAATGAATTAAATAAATGCAAAGTTTTCTAAATTGCAGGTACGGTGTATGGTGTCATCAATCGTTTTCTTAAAATATGTACATACAATTTATTACTTTTGGTAAATGTTAAACAAAAAAAACACTTAAGATAAGATACTGAATTGTCGTTTTAAGGAACTTTGCCCCAATTTAAATTATTTTTATTATAAAAAAAGAATTAATAGAATAAGTTATTAATCGTAATCACAACATGTTATCTTTTCCCTCCGATTCATACGTTTTATATTGAAATTTGCGAAAAAAAAATAATTTATAAAATTAAATTTTATATGTAACAGAAAATTAGAAAGCAAAATTCTTTTTATTAAAAGTAGTATATATTTTTCTTTATTAAATAATAATGAAAATAAAAAAAAATAATAGTTTGAGGTCATCGTGTTGGTTGTTGTTTTTTGTGTAGTGTCTTTTTTTTTTCTTTCCTTTTTATTATTTTATACAAACTTCTTACCTTCATTGCCAAAAAGACTCCATAATTTAGCAAATATCAATCCCATTTTAAATAAATTATATTTTTTGCACTATATATTTACTTTATTTTTTTTTTGTTAATTATTCAATTGCATAAACACTTAATTTAATTAAACAAATAAAATAAATATGTTTTTATAAATAAATACAGTCATCTTTTTAAATTATCAGCACAATCACACACAATAAACTTAACATAAACGATTATTTTTCATTATTTCCACATAAATTTATTTATTTTTTATTGAATATAATTTAACTAATATTACAATTTAATGAATTGATTCAATTAATCTGATAATGTGTATTTGATTGATTAAATAAACAAATAAAATACATTTTTTTTTTTTAAGGAAATCTACTAAATATTAATCCACTCACACATAATGCCACACCATTTTTATACAATCTGACAATTTGGTTGTCAATTGAGAGAAATTTTTAACAATGGGAAACTGTTCAACTGAGAAATTAGAGGAATGTTCGATACTGAACAATTATATTGTTAATGAAATACGGCGAATAGGCGAAAAGGCACTTATTTTAAAATTTGTTTGCTATTAATTTTTGCAACTAATTTGTGTCCATAAATATAATAAATATATTCTAAGAATGGAATTGTCAACCTAAGTTAATTTAAGAAATTAGTAATACAATAATATTATGTGTGGAATGAAGTATCGAATGAAATTTAGATGGATCAACCTTCATTTCAATGCACCCTAGATGAATAAATGTTAAAAAACTAATTGGAAATTAATTTGAAAAATAAAGCAAATGCAAAATTATTCCTTCAAAAATATATATATAGTATATATATATATATTTATATGTATAATATATTTATATATATATAAAACCTTAATACATCACTGCATAAATTCATCTGACGTTTGCAACACTTAGGTAAATGATAAATAAAATATTGTATGAGTAACAACAATAACAAAAAGATCAAAAATAATTATGTTATGATCGATTTATTTGCAATATGCGAATATGGTAATTATTAATTTTATTTTATTATAAATATTGTAAATATAATCAATTAACAAATTTTAGTATGGTATCGGATTTTTTCTATCCGAATATGGGTGGAGTTGAGGAACACATTTTCAATTTATCCCAATGTCTCTTGAATCGAAATCATAAGGTAATTGAAATTTAAAATTCCAATTGTATAAAAGAAAAATGTTTTTTTTTTTTTAATAATTACATTTTAATTTAGGTAATTATTATAACACATTCATATGAAGATCGTACAGGTATTCGATATATGACAAATGGCCTAAAAGTTTATTATCTTCCCATTCAAACATGTTATAATCAATGTATACTACCGACTATGATTTGTAATATACCACTATTGAGATGTGTTCTATTAAGGGAACAAATTGAAATTGTTCATGGACATTCAGCATTTAGTGCCTTAGCTCATGAAGCCATGTTTGTAGGTAAATTATTAGGACTTAGGGTAAGTTGATTACAAACGATATGATTTTCATATTATCCGGGGTGTTAACTATTATTTAATTATTATTTCTCTTTAAGTGTGTATTTACAGATCATAGTCTATTTGGATTTGCTGATTTATCAGCTGTTATCACAAATAAATTATTAGAAATTAATCTGTCAACTTGCAATCATTGTATTTGTGTTTCAAATATAGGTACAATTTATATTTAGTTAACCGTTTAATAATATCAAAATTATGTTAATAAAATCTTTTTTTTTTTTTGGCTAACTTTTCTAGGTAAAGAAAATACTGTACTTCGTGCTAAAGTACCAAATCATAATGTGTCTGTCATTCCAAATGCTGTGGATACAGTTCATTTTACCCCAAATCCGGCAAATAGACCAACAGATGATACAAGTTTGTTTATAAACATGTAAATATTGTTTTTAGAAAAATAATTTTACTTTCTTCTTTTCATATATACTTTTTATATAGTAACAATTGTAATTATTTCACGTCTTGTATATCGTAAGGGTGTTGATTTAATGGCTGGAATTATTCCACATTTTAAAGATATACCAAATATTAATTTTATTATTGGCGGTGATGGACCAAAACGTGATTTATTAGAGGAAGTTCGTGAAAAAGCAAATATGCAAGATAGAGTTACAATGTTAGGAGCATTAGAACATTCACAGGTAATTTTAATTAATAATATTATGTTTGCCTTAGTTTTATATATGATCATAAAGAACATACAGAAATTGGAATTCAATTTTTGTTGGAAGGATTTTTTTTTTTATTTTATTCTATGGCTATCATTATTTTTTCTACAGAAACTCGATTGCGATTGATTATGTTTCTAATAATTATTTCTCTTAATATAATAATTTCTTATTATATCTGGTTACATCCTGCTCATCTGGACTAAAACTTGATATTTCCGAATGGAAAACATAGAATGAAAAAATGGTTCTTCCGATTTAACATCTGAATAATTCAGTAGAGTAGTGCATAAATCCAAAACTATTGGTAATTTTTTTTTCTCTGAGTCTGCAAATACTCACTTTTTAGCCCCGATCATACGCCAGGAATTGACATAATTTATGATCGAGTTGTCACGCAAAAGTGAAGATGAATTTAATTATCTAGACATTATTCGGTCATTCCATTCGTTTTCAATTGTATGCAAAGTACACATGCAATTTGAATATGAAGATATGTATCTATATATTCATTCCACAATTAATTTAAATGGAATTTCGCATAAATTAAAAATAATTTTGAATTATTTTAGGGAACATCAAGCGTTAACTGCCAGCAGAATGATGAATCGATGAATGTAAGATTTTGTGTGTGATTTATAGCCTATCTTTGTTCAAATTATTTAGATTTTTGTGTTATTTGCTTTTTATTTATTTATTTTTTTTGTTGTCCAATAAAATTATGTCATCGCTATTATCGTTAGATTTAAACGGAATATGGATCGATAGTTTAATATTGTACGTCTAATTATTTTTCTCCATAAAAGTGTTTTTTGATATATCCATTGCTTCGAATAATATTCAAAATCTGAAACCTTAACGCTTTTTATTGCTGTTGATAATTTTTTATTTTTTTGAATAATTTTTTTCAGGTCAGAGATGTTCTTACCAAAGGCCATATTTTTCTTAATACATCACTTACCGAAGCCTATTGTATGGCAATTGTTGAAGCTGCATCATGTGGTTTACAAGTTGTTTCAACAAAAGTCGGTGGAATACCAGAAGTGTTACCATCAAATTTAATTATATTAACTGAACCAAATGTTGAGTCATTATTAGAAGGATTAATGTTAGCTATAAATAGACAAATTTGCCATCGTATTAAAAATGTACCAAATAATATACCAAATAATTATAAAATTATTAATGATGAAAACGTAGTATATAGGAATAATAAATTAAAAAATAATATTAAAATGGGTGAAACGGGACGAAATGGTACAAATTTAAATTGGAAAGATAATATTTTATGTCCATTTGAGTGCAATGCAATTGTTTCTAATTTATATAATTGGGAAAATGTTACAATAAGAACTGAGAAAGTCTATAAGCGGGTACTAAAAGAATCGGACCCACCATTTGGCTATAAACTTAAGTGTTATTTACAAGCATGTAAACCATTCGTATTGGTTGTTTCATTTTGTTATTTATTATTACAATTTTTAGATTGGTTACAACCTCGTGAACAAATAGATATTGCACGTAATTTTAAGAGTAAAAAGAATAGAACAAATTAGGTATACTTGTATGAATTAAATAGTTAATTTTATTATTATATGTTACTTTTTTTTTCAGTAAATATAATAGATATTAATGATTTTTTGGTCACAAATATATAATATTAAATATACATTTATTTTATATTATTCTCTATTCTCATTTTATTGATTCTATTGATTAGAACATTTGTAAGACTGTAGAATATTATAAGTAGACGACTCAATTTATTTGAACAGAAAAAAAGAAATTTCTATTTAGTATATGAGATTGTGAATGCAGTGGCTGACTAACATTTTGACGTTGATCAATCGATAAATACGGTATAACTTTTAGGTGTATTGTTTTGTTTATAGTCTGGGTGTATAAATATCTCACCAACAAATAAGGTAGCCGTTCCCAATAATACCATCCTATACGCCTTTTAAGCATAAATATTAATGACGAACTTATATGAGGTTGGAACTTATGTAAGCAGATTATCAAAATAAATATTTAGAAGAATAAATATTTAGAAGAACTATCTAGTTCGATATTGATTTTTCTATTAATTATATACCTTAGTAATCCAATTTTCACATAATAAGAATGAGTGGAATTTAAGGATATGAATCACTTCATTTAATTTAAATTAAAACCACCCATACTAACATTTTTCAACTAATAATGTAATTTAAATTTCTTTAATTTAATATAAATATATACATAAATGTGGATGTTTAACGTTATTTTTTGCCTCTGCTGAACAAAAAAGACAAACATTTGTTTGTATGTTTTTTTTTTGTTTGTTTCTTTTAAAATAAATATTATGGAAGACACTTAAATAATAAAATAATTAGAAAAGAGAAAGGAAAATTATAAAATTTCTTCAACATAAGTGGCTGGAAATATTCCAATTTTATTATTAAGTGCTCCTAGCCACCAACCATCTTCTTGTTTTGCATGTACTTCGATTAAATCACCTGTAAATTTATAAAAATAAATTATTTAAATTAATTTTATTATGTATTAATATAAAAATTATTATCTTACCTGGACTTAATTCTAATTCATCATATAATTTCGGAGCATAACTATATAATGCTCTACATCTTGATTTAATTACTGGTTGTTGTTCATGTAAATTAATTGTATTCATCTTTTTTAAACCATTAATTTTTTTAATTGTTACATCATCATCTTCATCTTGTGATGAAAACTCATCTGTAATTATTAAATTAATTTTTTTTTTTTTATTATTATAAATGCAAAACATCAATCAATAATATGTCTATTACCAAAATCAGAATCTGGTTGATTAGAACCACCATCAGCAATGCCTCTATCAAAAACAGGAATTGGTGAATTTTCTTTTAATTTATGAACTTTTAATATACTATTTTCTATATTTACTACCGATGTAGATATATCTTTTAAGCTACTAAATTCTAAAGTACTTTTACTACGATTTAAATTTCTATTAAAATTTTTAATTAATATTTCATTTTTACTATCTACACAATTTTTTTGTGCAGATATATCATCAACATCGTCGATAACATTTGAATCTCTACCATTAAATTCATTTAGTCTATTGTCTTCATTGGTGCTCTTCAACCACAATGGAACTTTCATTATACTTTGTTGAAGACCAGTACGATCACGTGTAATTTGGATATGAGGTGCTAATGGATGTGATCCACGTGGTTTATGATCTAATTCTAATAGAGCCGATTGTAATTTAAAACGAGCACCCTCTAAATAAGTTAACATAGATCGTATCTAAATGAAAAAAAATAAATATATAAATCGAATATGTATTCACTAATTAATTAATTATTTGATAGATTTTCACTTACATGATAGAGTTTATCTGTTACATTTTGATTTTCTGGAGAACTAAGTGCTTGTGATAAACCTTTTAAACCATTTCTTGATTTCCTTTCTCTATCCAAATCGGTACGCACTAATTGTAAAAGTTTTACTAAAGCCTAATTTAATATAATTAAAAAAAATCATTTACTCAGATCCTAATAACATTCTGATCTGGTGTAAGTAAAGGATGGATATCTTTGATCAGTTACCACATTACCGTCAATATTCTCACTGTATTTTTTGAATATACGAACGTTCAGCAAAGATTTTGAAATACATGAACATGAAAAGTTGACAACAATCAACAAACTGATATCAGTGTATTTATTAATAAATAATTTTAATATTATTATTGTTTTATATTGCACGTAATAATAATTTCCGTAACGAAAGACGTAGACGTTTCCCTAAAACCTATAATCCTTTTTAATTCTCTAGTCTCTAGTAGTAGAAATTTTAGTGGCAATTTGCATATTAATCTGGAAATATGCCCATTTTTGACCTTTGATTATTTTTACATAAAATTTACATTCACTTTCTAGCACTTCTTCGTAATATATGTTATGTTATAGTATCTCAAAAATAACTGTCCAACATTAATATGATAATTGCGATAATGTATTCACACTCAAACACATCTCGTTCATTTCGTAATATAAATGGTACAGATAAAAGTTATGTGGTAATCATAATAATAAAATTGTGAAATATATTAAACAATATTCAATTTTATATTATACAGCTAATGTATATTTGATTCAAATTTCCAAAGAAATCTAGGACGTACCAGTAAAATTGACGCACTTGAAAGATGCTTAAAATTTTAAATAATTCGAATGAGAATTGATCCAAAAATTGTAGAACAGTTACTTAGATCAAATATTTCTAAAGGGTTTACTTACATGCTTCCTTCGTTCGCGATTCATCGCTAATGTTGTATGTTCACAATAAAAATCTGGTAACAATTGTTCACTTGGTCCTTCTGATGCACGTCTTATATTCTTTATAATTTGTAAATCTTTTTGTACATTACAATTATTTATGTGTGGTGTTAATCGTTCCATGACTTTATCTAAATTTGGTTGCATTTCATTGGATAATTTAAGGTATGCATTTAAATAATCATGGAAATTTGTTAAACGTTGATTTTCTTGACACTGTAAAACTGTTGAACCACGTAATACAGACATTTCCCATTCAACTCTTGCTCTTTCGGCTCTAATACATAACGTGTAATATTCAACATCTGCTTTTTTAACAGATTCTTCAGCTTTTCGTCTTTTATTATCTAATTTTGCACAGTCTTTTTCAGCATTTTTAATTTCTTTTTCAGGTGTTTTATGATTATGGTTATTATGATGTAACATAGCCACTGATGGAGAACGTTGTATTCTATTTCATTTATTTTTTTTAAAAAAGAAAAAGTAAAAAGTTTATTAAAAAAAAACGTATTTCATTTTATCATACAAAATTAATCATCTTCTTTACCTAACATCTAACATTGCATCTTGTAATTTTTCATTTTCACGAGCTGCACCATGAGATAATTTCTTTCCTTTGGCTTCACTTGCTCTCCATTCCAATAATGTTCGTGATGATTTATCTACTGTACCTTCAATCTATTGTATAAATTTATACAGATATTTATTTAAATATATAATTTTTTTAATTAATTTTAAAAACAATTCACTTAATTATATGTTTTTTTTAAAATTAAAATTTCACTTTAATTTAATTATAAAATGTAAATGGTAAAAATAGAAAAAAAATAAAATTAAATGAAAAAAATTACCGCTTTTCTAGTTTTATGTTGATTATCCAATATTATTTTTAATGGTTTAACAATTTCTTCAGTCATTGAATTTGAAAATTGACGATGCACTTCACTACGATTTTCCATTTCAGTTGCAACATTACGCCATGCATCTGCTACACTTCCTGGTATCTCGCGACATGCTTTATTTAATTTTAATGCCATTTTCGATAAGGATTTTGCATATAATTGTTCAGAATCGACCCTATTACAAATATATATGGTTAAAATTACTAGCATTGTGATTTTTATTTAAAATTAATTCTAATCATGGTATTTACAGTTTTGTAAAGTTTTGCAAAAGAGTTAGGAAATAATTTATCATGTACAGAACTGGGCCGCATTAGCTGACGCATTCAGACTAATTTGTGAACACATTGTTAGTCTCATTATATAGATAAGAGGGAGAATGATTTAAAGATGACAACGGCATCTAATATTTAGGAAATAATATAACGAAATAAAAAATACAATTATGTAAAGAGATTCTTAACAGTGCACGGCAGTTCAAATGAAACGCCTGATTTTTTTTTAATATTGTGTACATAGGTGCTACTACTACGATCATATGTGGTCTCACGCCAATACTTTTTCGATCTCACGGTAATATTTATGTGGTGTCGCGGTAAAACTTATGTGGGCTCACAGTAACAATTATGTGATCTCATAGGAATAAATAAACTAAGTCCCCGTTTACACAATTCAACTTTTATCGAAATGAAATCGAATTGGGTGAAATTCCCAATTTTCACTACATAATTTCATTCGATTTTAACGGGGACTAACTATTCAAATAATATTCTTTTACAACTTCAGGGCATCCATATTCTAAAGCAAAACAAGTATTTTCACAATTAAATTTAAATGGGCTATAGGTAAAACATATGTGCTCTTATATTATAATTATATGGTCTCTAATATTTAATCTCTTCTGTTTAATTCTCAAAGATATCATTTTTGTTAATTGTAAATATGAAAAATGCTTTAGGAGAAACAAAAACAGTTTTTAAACCGCTACAGTGTAAACAAATGATGTATATAAACTAACCAGGCATCTAAATCAAGATTTACCATTTATCATTTGTTTGTTATCACAAACTGAGTTAGACAGTACTTAATTCTTTCTGTGATTAAAGTATTTTAATTTTCAAAAAATCAAATGTATTGCCTATATAGATTTGGTTGGATCACATACTCTGCTGTTATCAAAATTCAGTCCAGGACGAACAGGGAGTAACCATTTAACATCTGAATTTTAAAAACGTCATTAATTCTCTCACGTTTCCAACTGCTTCAATACGAATCACGAATATTAATTAAATTTTAAGGATCAAGCAAAGGAGAAGGGTATATAATAGAAGACATCATTTGAAAAGGATTTCGTTTTCATATTCACTGCACTATTACCTCAAAAACGTTTATAACTTAAGGGCTCATTGTCCTGTAAATCACAGAAACAGATTTATATAATCATAAAATTAATATTGATATAAATAAACTGTTTGAATTATTTTCTCATCGGCCATGTATATATGATTATATTGGAGAGTTTTATTTTTTTGGAAAGTGATTTCATTACTTATATTTGTATATATATATATATATGCAAATGAAATCAATATATAATACTTTTACATACCTTTCCTGTAATATTGAGACCAAATCCTTTCCAAAATCACCACCTTGTTTAACATAGCGTCGAAGTTCTTCAAATCCGTTTTGTCCCTGAAAAAAAAATTCAAAATTATTATCATATTTATTTTTTATGGATTCTTGAAATACTACACTAAGGAATATTACATTACATATCCAATTATATTACAAAATACACTGTGAAGAACATATATATTCTTATAATAAGCATAATGCTATTCCAAAGAAACCATTTAAAAATGAGTTTCTAAATACGTAAATTACTTGGACAAATTCATAATTGTGAATGAAAACAATATTATTATGCATATTAGTTAAGTTGAATATTCAAGCCTATATGTAAAAGAGGATCGATCGAATAACCAATGTGTTATCAGGTTGGTTAAGAGAATTTGGTAATCTGCATGACAGAGACTTCTGTCGAGTCTATATGATGTGATATGAGAATTCATATTTATTGTATAACATAAAATTTCAATAGGAGAAAAATTGATTTGACGAAAATTAATAACTTTAAAAATTTAACTGTACAAAATTTATCATTGTGGCATATGATCATATCCATTCATATATTATACATAAATATGGTAAAAAAATTCATCATGTAATCCTTGTCTTACTAGAATATATCAATCGTTTAGAATTCAGTAATGGTGTGTGGTCGAGGCTATTATCAATGGTATTATTCTCAAACTAGGTAGCTGGTGTTTATGCTCCGCTCTGCCGAAATATTCAATTTATATAATCGAATAATCATAATTTTGTTCATATATTTTCCTGTTGTCACTTCCTGTTGTAAATTATAATTATTTGAGTTCACATTTGATGTTAAATGCATATTAGAAACTAAGAAACAGCAAATTAACATATCGTATAATGTCACCCTATGAGACCCTAATTCGTAGCGGTTAAGACTCAAGAAATCTAAATGATTTCTTAGTTGGTGTACGAAGCAGTAAAATGTATATACTAAAATTTTTTTTTTTTTTAAAGAACTATTAATTACTTCATGCATCAGAGAACGAGCTATATGATGATGTATTAAAATTTGAATATGTACAGTAATAATAGTGCTCGTAGTTAATAAAAATTCATGCATTAATTAACATAAATATTTTGTACTATTTTGTATTGGCGTTGTTCAAATGAGTTTGATTCGCATTTTTTTCCCATTGATAAGTTCTAGTGACTATGTAATTGAAATTTATTGAATTCATGTTCATGTTCATTTTTTTCTTTATAAATTCACCTTGCACATACATTTTTTCTGGTATTGGCATTCAGAAAAATATTCAACTTTTTAAATTACAATTACAATAGTTAGTTATTAAAAAATAAAAAAAAAACTATCTACGCGAACAATTAAGTGTCAAATAGTCGCAATAGTCACCGGAAAGATAAGACCAAGAGGTGAATACTGAAACATATCAGCAGAATATTATATAGACATAACATGAAGTAGTTAAATAGGAAATCCTGTATTAGCTGCTTGCATCTTAAATAATTTTTATACAGACTTTCCTATACAAATAGAATATTGATCTTTGTATCTCTCACTTGCACGAAATGCAAATTAAACCTATCGAGATCAGCTTACCTAATGCAATTCATCTCTCGACCTGTATACACTGAATATAACGGTAATATGATGTGAATTTAAAACTTTACATATGCAAGAGTTTCATATTAATATGTGAGAGTTGTATTCCATTAGATACCTTATATATGACATATAACACATGTGATATAAAACTTTTTAATTACGACTTTTTTTTTGTTAGGTTTGAGATGTGAGCATAGAGCATTAAAATCCGAAAGTATCTATAAATTATGTGACATTATAGGCATTTTCTAAGCATTAAATTTAACTTCAATTCAATTCAATTCAAATATCCTTTATTTTATAATAAATATTATAAACAAATTACAATTTGTGATAAGTAATTAATTATGCGTAAAATCGCATCGTACCCTCGATGCTTGTAGTATACAAGTTAACCTTATTTTAAGTGCTTGAGTGTGATGTTTCAGGGGTAGATGAGAAGTAGGTAGAGATTGCAACTGGGAAAGCGGATTAAGAAAACCAGCTTCTATCGTGACAAAAATAAAACACGGAAGCAAGTGGGTATGAGGAATGTTAAAAAATAAATTAACTAACCGAAACGCATCATACTATCCATGACAACTCATTGAGTATCGTCAAATAACAAGTGTCATTAAACATGAGTGATATATGGAATACTAATTCGTGATCAACAATGCAGCACTTGTGTTGTTTTTGCTCAATTTAATGATGGAATCAATGTTTGTAAATATGGTATGAAGTTTAAAATTTGTATTAGTGTGAGATAGGAATTAGGGAATTAGGAGTTGGGAGAGAACCAAATAACAGTAAGCGATTGATGTAGCCAGATATATAAAGTTGTGAATAAGACTCATATCGGCCTTGTACGAAGATTGGATATTTAAGTACCCACAAAAGTGGTGATCGCCTGACATTATAATTTATTAATTATTATATTATAATTAAATGATATTACATAATTGATAATGATGTTATACGAGTGTCAACGAATACAAGTGGAATATAGTTGTCAATTGAATGAGGCTTGATGGGAAAGTTTTTTATATGTGCAAAGTTGGTTTTATTCGGTGTTATAAATCAGAAACCGCGAGATATATTATACGATTGCTTATGTGCCTGTATTCACCACGCGATCTTCTGGCTCCAATTATAAGGACGGAGAATTTAACATTTAAATACTCTGATCCATTTGGTGTGAGGAAATCAAAGACCAAGCGGTAAATGTGTATGTCATTAAGGGTCTTATTAATTGTATGTAGCAGCGAATCCTTATCTACTGGTTCTTTTTAGAATCGGGATCATGGAATGGTAACGAGCCGAAGGTTCTTTTTGTGATGTTGACAAAGTGTGGGATTATATTTTAGTGTATTGGTATTGTCATTTATTGATTTATCAATATTTCTTGATCCAGTACTTCGAAATACGATAGCTCTGCACATGAAGTAATTTATTTTTATTTCCCAAAATTTTATTCACTCGTTTATTGTGTTCAAGTGTGAATTCATTATCGCGGAAGCGAATGGCAGATTTGAGTGAGTGCGAAGTAAGTATAAGGATATCATCAACGTATTCAAAATTTTATAATAGGGTATATGGTATTTAAATTTGTTATGCGGTATGAAATAATTGGGTGGTAAATCGACAATAAATAGTGTAAAAAGAACGGCGGCACTGAGTGAGCCCTGTTTTATTACGCCAGCGCTGATTAAGTGTGGGTTTGATATGCAATTGTCGATCCGGACTCGAAATTTCCGATTTGTTAAGAGATTATTGATAATTTTTACGAGGTGTTCGTTGCAGCCCTGAATGTATTTTACTTTTTATAGCAGTCCATTGGTCCATACAGTGTCGAATGCCTATAGCAATTGTCAAATCTCTGTTATAGATTGGTGTTATAACCATGTCTAATATGCTAACAAGTACGAAATCATATGCAGATCTGTACTCAGGCTACATAGGTGATATGTGGATTAACTACATGTGCTGATCATACTAAAGTTAATTTTATCCTATAATTAACATTGATGGTGTACATATAAGTATAATATCGATATGTAAGCGTATTGACTACATCTTGTACTACTAAGTGGAACATAAGTAGATGCTATATGGTGAATGTTTTCTCTTCAAACAAATTACATATTGTCTTATGCTGTTAAAGTAACTTCATGAAATCATTTATCAACATTTACGAACTGGTATTATATTTGTAAGATCAATTGATGTGCATTAGTTCAGCTATATTAAGGTTTAAGCATCATTCTTTACTATAATTTTTCATCTAGTTTTTTTACAATTTTAAGTAATTATATTCATACTTGTAATATCATTCCAGTAATGATAAATTATTTTTTTTCTATTCAAATACGCGATACGATACGGTTATAATTATAATTAAAAATATTATATACGAACTTTTTTTTATAGTATTTGAGAAGTAACAAGTTGTTTGTAAATAGCTTGAAAAACAACTGAATTTAATCTATATACACCTAGTTCATAATGACAATAAGCATAGTTAGTAAGTACTATTTAATTATACAGCATATAATTTAGCAATTTTTATTATTTATGTGTAACTTTATTATAAGCATAAAACGTGGCCTATTAAAAAATTCTGGTTCACTTAATATTTTACTGTTTTATAATACATATAATATAAGCGCTTATATACAACTTTATTCTACTGTAACAATATTTCAAATTGGTTGTATTACTAATATCAATTAATAGATCGTGACGAATGGAGTGGTTGTGATTAACATATATGAAAAATCTATGTCATATTGTTGTTCGGACAGTACGAATGTATACCTGTGATACTAGTAAATAATATGATAAAACAAGTGGTCGACTAATATTACATATCACTCAACTTAGTTATATTCCATCCACAATATATCACTGGAATATCGATCAAGGTAATGATCAATAATGGCGAGTGATAGTCACTATTTTTTGAATTTGTAAAAAACATCCTTGATGTTATATGCTCATCGGAGACAACTATTAACGACGTTGTGCACCAGTCAATAGGTCAAGATGATGAAATAAAATTTAAACAAAATATCTATCTCGACCATTTGTTGAGTTAAAGAAAATAATTGTTACATCATCAAACCAGAAACTCAGCTATTATTGTCGAATTCATTTTTGGGAATAATAATAATAATTATTAAGTTCGAATTTTACGTTACTTGCATTTTACCATAATTTATGTACAGGTCAAAATGATGATCATATTTATATGATAAAAGTAATTTAAGTAATTTCAAAAAATGCTATAAAATGCCATGGTGATCATCATCATTAACTCAACCATCAACGAACAACCGTCTTCGTAAATGATTTTGCAGACAGTATCTTCACTTCACTTCAAATCTTACCTCATGTACATAGTCTTTTAAATGAAAATTTTGTGACATAATGATATTTCCAGGTCTTTCAGCCCTGCAATAGTACCCATAAACAATTTGATTTGAATATAAGCATTTTGAGCTTACTTCAAATTTGTGTCGAGGATCATGGCGAACAATTAAGACATAATGGATATACCAATATATTAACAGCAGACCAAATGGACAACAGTTAGTATTTCAAATGGATATTATAAAATACTAAAACATAATTATCCCTTTCAAAATGTCCATTATTAAAATGAGCGATCAATTTGTCTTATTGGTACATAAAATAAATGCATATTGATCCTGATCAGATATAAATAGGTTAATACTTAAAACATAACTTTTCAATTCTATTCAAAATTCTCATTGAAGACAATGTATAACTAATATAATATAATAAATTCGGTATGTCTGCATAGAGTGGCTTACTAGAAAGTTTTACAATTGTTTTCAGTATGATAAGAATAAGAAATATGTTGATATGAAGAGTATACACGGGTATATATCCACTGATAGTCGATATTTACTCATAAAATCGGTTTTTATTCATAATTTCATTAAATTACCAAATACAAGTCGCAAGACTTGAACTATTAATCAATTCAGAATTTAAACCTATACATAAAATATAAAGGTAAAAGAGCGTGACATACTGAACTCATCACCATGATGTATCACGACGATCAGGATACGTCTGCAGGCCACATATTTTTGTGCCAAAATATTATTACCGATTTCAAACAGACAAACAATGAAGTTATATAAATAACTAAAGATTATTCATCATCACTATCATCATCATCATCACCATCACCATCATTACCAATATCACCATCATAACCATCACCATCATCATCAACATCATTATCTTGACTTTTAAGTTCACAAGTAAACATAGAGCTACATAAAATTAAGAATCATATTCGAGAATAATATGGCAATAATCACGCCATGTTCTGTGCATATGGAAGAATTTGATATTTACTAACTGATGTGGGTGGCAAATCCTACGCTATTTTAGTTAATAAATGATTACCCTAAACCAAACATTGCGTACTCATACATATTAGTATATCATATAATTTTAATAACTGAAAGTCAAATTGAATTGCAGATTAAAATCAATCTATGGAATTTGATATTAGAAACAAACAGAGTATGTATCAGTAACACTAAAACAGAATTCATTTGTATTTTCCAATAGCAATTCAACGATTCTTTTGCGGTACAAGATCATAATGGATTGTCAGCGACTGCCGGTTACTGCGAAAAATTTTAATATTTCGAAACAGTTATCACAACAATCGGTAAAATTGATGAACAAGGAAGATGTATAAGAAGAAGATTGAAAATTCGTTAAACTTTGAAATTAAATTTACAAACTGGTTAGTGGAATTGTAGAAATTAATGTATTTGAGCAAATAACTATTCAGTATTCATGAAAAAATTCCAAATTCTACACAAATTCAAATTACAGAATCCAATACATTAATTCTTATAGCGATTAGAAATTCAATTGACAAACAATTTAATTGATGAAATCATTTTAAAAAGAAAATAAATTTACCTCCCATTTATCAGTTGTCTTATCTTTCGTACCTAATATTTGATTTTCAGGTACCATACCGGTATCCACAAATTCATCTACTTTAACACTGTTACAAATAGTCCTTGTACTACTATTTAAATCATCACTAATATTATTTACACTTAATTTATCAATATTATCAATTTTACTTTTTATATCACTACTATTCATTGAAAATCTATCAATTTCACCATCATTTAAACGATTTACTGATGTTGTACCGGCTAACAATACTGATGACATTGATGGTATTGATGATTTCGATATAATTTGTGATTGTGATAATGACGAATCGGATGATATACGATTAATATCATAATTTGGTGTTAGTGATTTATATTGTGAATGTGGTGGTGGTACACGATCAAAGAATTCTTTATTTCGAATAAAATTACCATCATCCGACGTAATTTGGTAGGATATTTGTTGAGACATTTGTTGGCCACTAGTACCGCTACCGCTATTATTTTTGACTGTCGTTAAATTTAATTTACTATTTGCATGACCAATTTTTAATCGATTACGTTCATCTGTTAACCAATTTTTTAGGCCACTCCAGGCATTTGTTAATTTTCCTTTTTTCTGTTCGAATTTCAATAGTCTATTGTGTTTATTGCGTAACAATGTTATTCGACGTTCATTTGGTCGAAGTTTGTCACGATGTTCACAATATTCTAAATCAATTTCATTATTAAATTCTTCCGATTCATTTATCTGTCGTGTTATTTCATTTAGTTCTTCAATTGAAAGGAACAGATTTTTTGCATTTAAACTTTGAAAACTTGCTGATTTCATATCGAAATCTTCTTCTTCTTCTTCTTCTTCGGTTGCTGACAACGAATAGCAATTGCCACCAGCAAATTGTAAACAATCATCTTGACTTTTTGATGATGAATACTTTAATGTATTACTAATATCTTTATTATTATTGTTATTATTATTATTATTATTATTACTATTATTAATATTAATATTTGATAAAATTGTTTTTGATTTATAAGTCAAAGTGGTTATTGTATCTTCATCACTACCAACGCTTTTCGTAACATTTTCTACAGATTTACTATTATAATCAAAATTATCTGTTGAATTCTTATTTTTTCTATAGCTAACATTTTCTGAATCCTCTGTTTCTGGTAAATCATAAATATTATTTTCAATATCACTTTGATGATAAATATTTTCCATTTCAAGTGATGGTGCCTTATGCAGAAAAACTTTTATTTCTGATTTATGTAAATTATTTGCTGATTTTGAACGTTTTTTACGTAATGTTGTTTTAATTGATTGACTAGTATTTTGTTCGATTTCATAATTGTTTTCATTATTTTGAGAATTTCCATCGTTTGAATAAATATGCCTACGTTCATCTTCGTCAATATTATTAGTATTAAATGATTTTAATTCAAATTGACTATCATTTATTAATTCATTATTACTGATACTATTATTAGTATCAGAATCTAAAATTGTTTTTGATATTAATATTGGTGCTCCAATTTCTAATTTTAAATCATCACATTCTTGACCAGTCATATCATAACTACCAGATGATATTGTTTGTGTTGTTCCTCCCTTATGACCAGCTGATTTACGTAAGAATTTTACATTTGGATATCTTTTCGTAATTATATGGAACATTCCACTTTCCTGTTCGGATGATGTTTTATTTTTATATATTTTTAATTTATTCATTTTAAAACACTTTAATTATATTTTTTTAATGTAGCACACAATTTTACTATTACACCTTTTTTTTGGGATATCTAAAAAGATTCAAGATATACGATAATTATATACTAGTATATTTCACAATTTAATATTAAATGTTATGAATCAGTTTCTTTATTTTTCAAATCATAATTTTATCAAGTAATCAGTTTCCAGAGGAAAAAATTTCGAATACTGTGATATTTAATCCTATTTTTGCTATCTGTTTTGCAGTAATGCTTAAGTAAACGAAAATTTATGTAGGCTTATCAAACAATAATATCTAAGTTGCTTCTGAAGTTGCATGAGTACAATTTGCGTATGAAATTTATCGCTAACATTGTTTTCAATTTTGAACTTCATGTATGCATTTTCCAATGGAAATTCTAAGTATAGGTAAATTGTACAAGTGCAAGTATATAATATCTTTTTATCACCATGTGCAAATTAACGATATCGTAAAATATAAAAAAAACAAGAGAAGCTTATAATTGGTTACCAATTATTGGAGGCCCTGGAAATTGTTTAACGGATCACAACATAATATATA
>JANSTX010058564.1:0-23776 GCA_027564355.1 Penthetria funebris
AGCACTTCTGTGTAATTTTTTTTTTCTGAGATGTTTATTTCTTGGCGTTACATGAACGGAATCAAATACAATAGAACCTTGGAACTTCGTTCCCAGGGCCTAAAAACAAAAAAAAAATATGCTCCGCGATTAGAAATTTTCATGAAAGAATCTGCCCTCCAAAAATCACGCAATCCTCCTGTGTATGTGCAATGTGACCATATAAATTTTGATGGTCATTCATTATATACGAGGCGATAATAATTTAAAAAAAACAAAAAATTACTTTGTAAAACATGTAATAAGCTTATGCACAGAATATTTTAATGAGTCATTTTCTTTCTGTTTATTTATTATTTTCTATAGTATTTGAACGTAAATATTTTCTTTGCAAAATACAAAATACGAAAAAAAAAAAAAAGGAAACATTCTCCCCCATACCGCCGTTCTCAATTCTCAACTCATTATACGTCGTAAATTTGTAATTTGCATATTGGAATTATTTTTTTTTCTTTTTATTACTTTGATAACACATAAGACAAATATTAAAACTTACCAATATTGATGTGTCTAAGATTTGTATTAATATAATTAATCCTAGGACGTATTTGTATAATGATGGTCTCTTTGATTGGAAATACATTACTTCAACAAGGTGTGTCATCATTTCCTAATATACAACAATGATTTTTTTATTGTGGTTTCGATTCTTCACTTTAATCATGAACATACAAAAAAAAGTTATTTATCAAATAACCAAAATTAAAATAAAATTTTGAAACATTGTCAATAATTGTTTATTTGTTTATTTGTTTTTGCTATATTATTATTGTGTGTTATTTGTCTTTTTACCAATAAACACAATAAAATTAACAAAAAACAAAAAAAAAAAAGAAAGAATTTTTCTACAGAAATATTTTACACTAAACTTTCGCTCATACGCGAAGCACAATAACACAGTTTTCGAACTATTTGAAGAATGTTTGATGTGAAAAAAAAAAAAAAAATATCAAAGTACATCAATCAAGTTTTTCGTGTAGTTTGACAATCATGACCCAGCGAAATATTTGTACGATATATTGTATGCAACCTTTTTCACGTGCTCATTAAACGCGCTCATTTAGCGCGCCCATTATTAAATTATTTTTTGATGATTTCAATTAGAATCGTCCTTTTGAATATAGCCCAGCATTTTAATTTACAACGAAAAAGTTGATGTTTTAAAACTATTTTATAATTTGTTATATTATTTTGGAAATGTTTCTATAGTAATATTATTTAAAAGATAGGAAAATGTAAGTCACTTGTCAAATTGACATGCATCTAAACGTTTTTATTTAAATTATTTTCATTTTTTATTATATTTTACATAATTTGAATTGGATCAAATTAATATCTTTATTCTTCTGTGTTATATAAAAATAGTTTTAGTGTAATTATAATAACTATAGTGAACCGCGAGGATGTACATATATAATTTCTAATCATCAGCATCACTTTTCAATACATTTTTATATGTTTGGATTATGATGGTTTTTTTGTGACATAACTTTTGGATTCACAGGTAAAATTTATTACCCTGTTATGACACACATATCTTGCATACATTTTAATTTATGACTTAATGTTTTTAACTAATATCTGATGAATTTGTGACACTCAATAACATTATTGTTTCATTCCAAAGTATTGTACTCTAAACTGTTAAATATCATATTGCCCAGCACCTGTATGCTTATGATAATATTTGATCGCTTAATCACAACAAGACATTGTAAAAGTTTACTATGAAAAGCATTAATAATGTCATTATAGGCGATGCTTACTCTGCGTAAATCTGAACTATTGTTATATATTTAATACTACTCTTGAATCTTACTGTGATTATGCGATCTTCTGATATCGGATTTCAGTGGACAAGACTATGCTTTACAGAGGCACTTAGCAATAATAACCGACTATAATAGGGTTTCACCAGAGGATATAGTCCATTTCTTCGTTTTCCTTCCATCGCATTTTAATTAATCTATAAGCATATCAAGTTTGTACCGCTTTAATGCTTGAGCCACCTGTGTCAATTTCGTCATGTTTACTTAAGCTAAAAGCCGTCATCGTGTCCCCATCTGATCAGTGATCATTATTTGACGTTTCTCGTTCAATTACGTACAATTTAGCAGTGCGAAATGCCAAATGTGTACAGCATTGGGCGTCCAACTGCGCAACCTGTTGGTATCAGCCTACGTATCCGGTGGCCACCACAGAATATACAGACATTTGTCCAGGAATTCATTTGATTGAATGATGATGGTGCAATAATATTCTTCATATTACCTCGAGTAGTATTTACATTGTTCCTTTGATGGAATAGAATCAACACATCGCGTTTTGCCCATAAATTGCATACCAACTTCAGCGATTCATAGAATATATTTTATTCTTTGATTATTTGCAGTTTATCAAATCTTAGTGAACTTCTGTCGCATTGCATTAGAATATATAAATTTTATTGATCGTATTACGCATATTTGCAATAACCATCCGTCTTTCCACACTACTATTAACTTTGATTAGCTTATTTTGTATGATTGCATTTCAATTCTAATTACCTATTATATCATTGCAAGTAAATTTGACCAGTACAGATACAACGGCTGTACTCTAAAATCACAAACAAATCGGAACACATTCAACATTATTTCAATTGGATTTTTGTTTGTCTTCTTTTGACATTACACCAAGTTTGAAATGAACAATATTTTGTTTTTTCTGTTTTTATTTTTATAAAAATAAAATAAATAATTAATCATATAAAGATATACATAAATTTAATTAATTAATTATGAAATTTTCAGTGTGAGTTTATCGTTCACTTTTATTTATATTTAAAATATAAATTGTTAAGTATTATTATGTATGAATTGGTTTTTTTTGTGTGAAAAAAAAAAACAAAAACAAAATGCCCATTAAACCTTTATCATCAACAAAGTGCATTCTACTGAAATCAATAATTAAAAAGTTCCAAAGAAAAATAGCAGATACATTGGGTAGATAGGTAAATTTGTGGTAAGAATGGAATTAATCACATCTAAAAATTATATAGTCATTGTTAATTGTTTTTTTTGTTATCTAATTTAGTGAATTGTTATTGTTTTCTATTTTAATTTGAAAATTCATATATCGTAATCGTAATTCGTAATCACAAAAAAAAAAAATTGGTTAGGGCGTTCACTTAACAAACAATAGTAAACTAATATTTGTTTGAATTTTTTCAATTTTAAAATAGTCATCCTTTGGAAGCGAAGAAACAGATTCTTTATTTTATATAGAAAAATGCCGAGAGATTATCAATTACTAGAACTATTGCTATTATATTTATAAAACGATGATAACAATCTTTTGTTTATGGTCTTGGTTAACCTATATCTGAACTACCACATACTACTACTTTGATTGACTGTATATTGTCTTTTAATTCGTTTATATTTTATCGCCCTATACCTTTAAAAAGGTCTAGATAATATTAATTGATCTTCGCATAATACAAACGAGAAAATATTACGATGTTATGATATATTTTAATAATATTCACTAGAAATAGAAATGTCATCCTTTTTTTTTTTTTTTTTTGTTTAATTTCAGGTTTCTTAGCCATAAATTAAATTCAATTTTATTTTATTTAATAATAAAAGAACAAAACAATAAATTTTAAAAATGGAACAAAATCATACACAAAAATCAGATTTACTTGGCTTTCCATTAGCCGCACAATGGAATTATGGCAACATAAGTCATCACATTCCATTGGAGAATCTACAGATGGATTCAAATATGGTAATAATTTTATTATATTACTACATTTTTCATTATTATATTTAATATAAATTTATATAATTATTGTTCAATTTTTTATAGATTTGGCTTTTATGTTCATTGTTATCATCAATTTGTTGGGTTATTTATATATCGTTTTATAATTCTAGAGTCGTTGGCTATTTTTTAACAAAATTAATTAATAAAATATTTATTAAAGGAGCATATTTTAAAATAGGTATGTATAATATTTAAAGATAGTTTAAATTGTATTTAGAAAAATACAGTTTACACAATTATTATTATGAATGTACTTAAATTGAATCAAAAATGTGTAAGATACACTAAAAAATCAATGGTTTTTAATGTGATTGAATAAAGGAACAATAATAATCACTGTGTCCTATCATTTTCTCATTTATAAATTTTATATAAAACCATTAAAATCAATTAAATCAATTCAATAATAAAATGAATAATATATGTTCATGTTTATTAACAGTACTTTATTTAATGATTACAATGATATATGTATGTTAAATAAATAAAAACTGCATTGATTTTTCAACGTAGTAAACACACAATATATTTCTCTAATATAGAGATTAGTCATAGACAAACTGAAACTATATTTTATCCTGAATGTCTATGTTTTTGCGATAAAAAATTCGTATCCTATAATAATTATCAATTATTTATTTTATTACATCCCCCCATAGGTTCATTTACAATAAATCCTTTAGCTGGTAAAATAATGTTTCGTGATGTTATTTATGTTGGATTTGACTATTCATTTAGAATTGAAGACGGTTATTTTATATTTCGATGGTGGCGAACATATGTACCAAAGGATGTATCTGAAGGTGTGTTTTTCGATATAATTGTTTTTAAAAAAAATGTTATTTTAAAATAATAATAATAATATTCATATTCATTTGTTTATTGTAGATTTATCACATTCGGATACAAGATTATCAGTTATGTTAAATGGACTTGAATTACATGTTTATAATCGATCGAAACTTTATGCTGACATTGAAGAAACATTTGGTTTGAAACCATCAGTCTTAATAACGGTAAATTATAATATTTCTAACATCTAATAATAATTACTTTATTCATTGTATATCATAAATTGAATATCAAATGGATGTGAAAATTAAAACCATCTATTAAATATCGTATCCTATTAATCGGTCAATAATTGTAGTATAATATGCTTAGATTATTGAACATTGAACAATGCATGTAATAAACTAATATTCATTATATATGGGAGTGAATACTTATATCATATCCGAATTTGTGTCAACCATGTATGGAAATCTGGTCGTAGACACAGCAACTATTACTGGCAGAATATAAAACTTTTTATCAATAAAAGCGTTACTTACTGAACTCTATACGTTTGAATTAATGTACAGTAATAATAATATAATAATTTATTAATTTCAGAATGAAAACATATCTGCCGAAGAATTGGCAAAAATGCGAGAACAATTAATGAATATTGAAAATGAAAAAAAGAATAGTTCAACCATGTATATTAATAAAAATGAAAAGAAATCACGTTCAGAAGCGATGACAGCAACAACATGGAGAGATTTAATACCTGTGATAAAAATTGATTTATGTTCGGTAA
The DNA here is from genome assembly GCA_027564355.1 of Penthetria funebris. Taxonomy (NCBI): domain Eukaryota; kingdom Metazoa; phylum Arthropoda; class Insecta; order Diptera; family Pleciidae; genus Penthetria; species Penthetria funebris. Next base: position 5,432 of record JANSTX010058564.1, read on the forward strand.
TTTGAGGAGCTACGATTTATTGTTTTTTCATGTGTTTTATAATTTATTATAATAAATATTGTCTATATTTAGGGACGTTTTGTATTTGGAAATCGTTTAACACCGACAACATTATCAATTTATGTTGAAGAGGCACATTGTGTGTATAGTACAAAACCGGCAATGTCAAAACTTGATCATTTTATGCATATTTTTAAAGCTAAAATTGATAATGCTAAAGTACTTTTAGCACCATCACCAAAATATACGGGTTTAGTTGATGATCCGCCAAGGTATTTGTTTTTTTTTTTTTTTTTTTTTTGATATGCATTACAATGTAAAATAAATATGCATATATATTTTTTTGTTATTATATTTTTAAACAAGGTATATGGGTGAAGGTTTTGTTGTAATGATGTCAAATTTGGTTGAACTTTATTTTTATATGGATGAACCTGGTAATTAATAACTTCATAAAAAAAAAAAAAATACTATCAAGTAAATATAAATATATTATAATATTTAGGTATTGTACCAGAAGAACCTGTTCTATTGACATTAGCAAATGGTGATATTGTAGAGGCTGTGCCACCTGTATGGGGAATTGATATAAAATGTGGTAAAGGTACGGATTTTAGTTATGGACCATGGGCGGATAGACAAAGAGATCATTTATTTAAATTTTTCTTTCCACCTGATTGGCAAACAATGGTTGTTACACAACCACCACAACCCGGTGAAAAACGTCAATATCAATCATTTGATATTAGTTTAAGTACATTAAATGAGGCTACAATAGATGTTCTTTTTTCAAAAAATAAAGTATGTATCTGTTTTATAGTCATTTTTATTTGATTGCTAAGGAGTAGTATTTTTTTTTTTTTTTGCTTTCGCTAGGAAACAAATGCTATGCATGTTACAATTGGACCAGGATCATATTTAGAAGTAACATTACCATGGATAACACTACAAGATGGTTTTGCAACAAAGTTATCTGGACAATTATTGCATGTTGAAGCAACAACAAGTTTACAGTATAGAAGTTTAGCAAAATGTGAGACATTAGAGTTTAAAGTTAGGTAATTGGAATAAATAATAAAATAATTATATAAATTGAATATTTTAATTTTAATGTATCTGTTTTTTTTAATAGAGTTGATTATCCTATAAAATGGAATGAACATCAAAATTGGATATTTAATTTAACAGGCTGTAAAGCTACAGCATATTTAGTATATTCACATAAACATTTTTTTCAAGTAAGTTAATAATTTTTTTTTTTTTATTAATTCATACAAATTGATTAGAAATAATACAGTTCAAATTTTATTTTAAAAGGATTTAATTGAAGATTGGGTATCAAAATCACGTCCTGATATTTTAACATTCGTACCATATACATGGAAATTTTGTATATTATTAAAAGAATTTGAAATACTTACATTAAGCAATGAATTCAATTGGATTGATTGTTCGAGTACAAATCAAGAAAATCATCATTTAGCATTTTGTGGCGATTTATTTGATTTAAGCTTTAATTTACCATTTGATGATTTTTTGCCACAAACAATAACACTGGGTTTTTGGATACATGGTGAAGGATTAGATTTAAGTTTATATTTACCGGAAATATCAACAAGTCGTCCAATAGTATTTGCATTAGATGAAAATTTAAAAATTTTGAGTCGTGATGGACATATAAGAAAACGTAGTGAAATGATGTCAAAAAAATGGCGTAAAGATTGTCAACCTAGGTAAAAAAAAACAAAAAAATTATTATTTTAACTTTTGTACATTTGTCTTAACTTAAAATCGGTTTTTTTTTTTTTTTTTTTTGCAAAATGCAAACAAACAGTTATGGATGGATTGATTGTTGGTCTGTACCTATTGTTGCACTTTCAATACAATATACATATCATCCAATGCCACCATTAGGTCCTGATCCACAAGCTGATATAACAACACCGGAAAAAGAAGAAATACTTTTAAGTCCAATGAGAATACCAAAATTAAAATTACCATCATTAAATTGGTCACAGGTTAAAATTTAATTTATTTTCTCAAATTGATTGCATAATTAACAGAGAGGGTTTTTTGTTTTTAACTTTTACAGATTGATTATCAACGTTTTGATCCAACAACATTACCACCTGATAAAGTTTCAATTGAATTGGAAATAGGATCATCTATTTTATTGGCTTATGGTTCTGTATTGCGTAATTTTATTCATTTAAAAGTAATTATTTTTTTACTATTTATTTTAATAAAATATATAAAATATTTATTTTTGTTTTACAATAAATTTTAGGAGAACATTTTTGGTGAAGATCAAGTTTTCACAGATATGGCAACATATAATTCAAAGAGTGGATTAACAAGTCCAATTCAAGCACAAATGAAAAATGTGTTATTAAAAGATGAGACAACAACAAAATCTGTTTCGGAAACAAGTATTGCGGCCGAAGAGAAACCTAAATTGTTAGATTTGAGATTATATAGACCATTAGAAGTTTCAGTTTCTGTAACAATACACGATATACAAGCTCATTTAGTTAAGGTAAATAATAAAAAAAAAAATCAAAAATATTTGATTTTATACTTGTCAAGAAAGATTATTGTTTTTTTCTTTTTACATTTTATAGAATTGTAATGAAAATGATCCACCATGTCCAGTTGTTCTAATTGAACGGTTAGGATTTGAAATGAAAAAGAAATTTACTGAAACTGAATTACAAATTTTAGTTAGTCCATCATTTTTAATATCATCAGATAATGTAGTCAGACCAAATAAGGATAAACATTTAAAACAAGGTCATTTATTATTATCAGCTGTACAAGTAAGTAAATCAATAAAAAAAAAAAATTATAATTCTTTTTAATTCATTTCTGTAATTTTAAAAATATGTGAACATAACATTCGTATTTGTTAGCTTCATTATGTATCAAATACTATGGTACTGTAGTTTTCATATTTTCATATTGATGTAAAAATATTTTTTTAAGGTTCGAGGACATGCAATGTTTAGCAATGAAGGACGATCATTAAATGAAGAAACAATAGAATATTCATGGTTATTAGAAATACAATTAGGAAAATTGTCTGGAAAATTAACAATACCTCAAGTAAATTATAATTGAAAATATTATTCTAATTTAAATACCCTATTGCATTGAATAAATTGCATATATTTATTGAATTATTATTTTTTCCTATCCATTTATAGCTTTACCATTTGACAACAAGCATTGAAACATTTTTAATGTTGGTCTTAGATTCTGAAAATGAACTTAGATCACCAAAAGCTATTCGTTTCTGTCATCATGGTGTGCCAGTTAATCAGTGTCAAGATACAATTGAAAATAAAAAGTATAGGTAAATTATCAATTGAATTCAATTTAATAAAAATATTCGATAATTTTCCTAATTATAATATTATCAATTTAAGATGTCCATCAACAGATGATATAAAATATAGAATGACTAGATTAGCAATTGATGTTATTGATATATATTTAATTGAAAGTGGTACAGCTTTACATACTTGGGTGCGTAACCATTTTTTATTTTCTATTCTATTATTCTCTATTTTATATTTCTTTATTGTTTCATACACAATTAAATATTTACAGATATCACCAATAAGAATATCAACATGTAATTTACATGGACAAAAAGTTAAATCTGGTGTAAATGGTTTAATATCAACAGTTTTAGTACGTCATTTTGTATCAACTGGTGGTCATTATTTGACACAATCAAATGGTGGCGTAAATTCTAGTAGTAATACAAATACAATTGGTGAATTAAAAACATTTCGTAAATTTTAATTAATATAATTTGTTTTTTTTTTAACTATCGACAATAAATTTAGGTAGTGGTCGTTCATCAAAAACACAACAACATTGTACAAAAAACGATACAAAAAAACGGAGTAATAGTGATACAAATAATAAACAATCAACAAAATCAATGGATAATACGAATAATATGAAATATAATAATGATATACAATCGTATGGTTCATATAGACGTAGTGGTAGTGCTGTTGGTTATAGTAATAGTAGTAGCGGCGGTATTGGTGCTAGTGGTACAAGTGGTATTGATGGACGAAACAAATCTGAAGTATTTTGTCGCAGATCTCGAGAATCGGAAACAGTAAATTTAAAGAAAGAAAAAGATGATGGATGTGGTGGTGGTGGTGGTTTCTTTTCAACTTATTCATCTTATAAGGATAAAACAAAAGAATTGGAAAATACAGAGCCATGGTTAGAAGTTGGTTATGTATCACTTGGACCGATTATAATTGAAGCTGTTACAGCCTTAACAAATGTTGAACAAAATTTACATATTATACAGCATAAGTAAGTGTCCTGTTTTATTAAGATCACATTAATATAAGAAAGAGTAATTTTACTAATGTTTTAATTAAACAAAAAAAAAAAAAAATATTTTAGTTATCTAAAAATGCATGATAAATTATCAAGACGATTATGGTTTTTATGGACAATTGGTAATGATGTAATACGTTGTGGTTGCATGGGTGGGTGTGTATTCTTCGGTTCAAATAGAAATGGTGCAAATTTTTTTAAACCATCAACACAAGACATTCAAGATGGTGTTAATATTGCAAGATATCAGTAAATTGTTTTTTCTATTTATAAAAATTATGATAAAAATAATATATTTATTTTATTTTAGTATTTTAACAAAACCAAAAGAATATGGATTTGGTCAAAGTTTACTTTATGATGGACAATTAGTATTTCATACACCACCTTATAGTTTACAGTCTGTATCTCTACAAGAATGTTATGAAAATATTGAAAAGGTAAAATTATAATTAAATAAAAAAAAATTATTATTTTATGTTATTTAAAATTTATTAATTTTTTTGTTTATAAATAACTAGTTTTATTGGCGCATATCACGTCTTGATAGAGAGCCAAAATCACCATCAGTACAAAAATTTGAATCATTTTCATCGTTGGCTGATCAAAAGGATGCAAGAAATAATTCAACAAATGATTTATTTATAACAGAAAAATCTGAACGTCAATTATTTCAAAAGATTAAAACAAAGGAAACCATTTCACCGTCTACATTGGAAAGAAAACATCGATTTTCCTTTTCGAATTCAAGGTAGAGTTTTTACAGATAGTTTTATTTACATTTTTTTTTTTTAATACATTTCGAGTATAGATCGAATACAAATAATATGATGTTTTTTTTTTTTATTTAGATCAAATGTATGTAATAATCAACATGGTGTACCATACACAAGACTTATTGATAATATAAAATCGCCACCAAAAGAATCATTAGAATTTATTGAATCGGAAATAATTGATTCACATATAATACCATCAGAAGATTTTGGTTCTGTATTATTAACACCAAATCCATTTCGATCATCAATTGCATCAAAAATGTCAACTAGTGTTAATAATGATAATAAATTAATTGTAAATGAAAATGAAGTACGTGATGAAATGTGTGTATCAGATATTCAATTACATTCACTTGGAACGGATTCGGATCAATCATTAGGTTCAAAAATTTTGATTTCCGATGATCCATTTGATCGTGAGGTAAATGTATAAATAATATTGTTGTAGCATCAACATCATTATTATCATTTATTTTATAATTATTGGTTTTTATTTGAATATAGCTTCAAGTTCAGCGAACAATATCATTAACATCTGAGAATCCATCAGAAATATTTTTCTCTGCCGATGAAGATATGTATGTATCAAAAAGTTATAGTTTAAAAACATCGGATAGTATAAAAATAAGTCCTAAAAAACGATTCTCATCTGATTTAAGGTAATTTATTGTATTCATTATTTAATAAGTTAATTATTAATTTCAAAATATAATTTGTATGTAGTATTGGTGAACAAAATTCACTAGGTAATAATAAATTGACAAGTCATCGAAGTGATTATGAGATACATACACCAGAACATCGTAACACCCTTATTCAATCACAAAATTCTATTGAGGTAATTATTATTAAGTTTTAAGATTGATTTTCGATAATTTAAAGTTTACTATATGATAGTTATTTGTACGAATTTTGTCCAAATTATCTGTTGACTTTGCCAATACAAGAAAAAGAGTATTATTACTAATAGTTTTTTTTAAAATTATTATAAAAAAGTTATCTGTGTACATATTTCATTAGAACAATTTCATCGACAGTTATGTGTATAATTATAATTGCTTTAAAATTGAAGGCAATCTGTAAACAGATGGTAATAAATAATACACAATATTTACAGTTTGATGACAAAAGGAGAATTCATGGTCTAGCTACTCCATTACGAAAAATTTGTAATATCTCTCCTAGACCAGAATTTCGACATTTTAAACCGATTTTTGATGTAAGTAATTCTAAAAGTATGAAGTTTGAGTTTTTTTTTTTTTTTTTTGTTGCGTTTTTATTTTTGATTAAATAGCTCTTATGTTTATTTAATTAATTTGTTTCTCTTAATTTTTATAATTTAATGATCTAATTTTTATAATTTAATGGTCAAGGAAGAGTTATACTCTGGTAGTAATATCACTGAATTGACAAGAAACGTAAACCAATAAGATTTTGTTTCTTCAGAATTTAAACAGATTAATCTGAACAATCTTAATAATGTGTCTACTTCATCACACATATATTAACATTTTTTTTAGTCTCATGTCTGTTTAGATCTTAATCTAATATATTTCGTTATTCATTTTTGAATAATCTATCATTGATTTCTTGCACACAAAATGTCAATATAAAAATAATAATAATAAAAAAATCATCTTTCTGATATTAAACTATTAATAGCAATCCCCATCACTGCTCTGTTCTTCTTCATCTTTTTCATCATCTCTCTCTGGAAATATATTAGACAACAGTGATAAAAGGATTAATGAACTTAACGCAGAACCTTGATGCACACCACCAATGTTTACATTAAATGAGTTAGATGTTTTACAATTTGTTCGAATGCTAGTTGCTAGAATTTAATTCTAAAATCTGCCGATTCGGATATTCTTCGTTCAGAAGAATCTAATTGAAATAATAACAAATAATTTGTGGCCCTTGATAAAATAATAACTAACACCGTTCTTGTTTCACTTTTTACCATTTTATACATTTCTAAATGGTATATTTTTTCGAAGTCTGGTGTGTCCCTTTCTATATGCAAATAAGGTGTTGAAAACCTTCTCTTTGCAATCCCTTTCAAAGTCATTCATATTCCTAGTAAGAAAGTCATCACAGCACAGACTGATTGATTTCAAAATAGTAAAATAGGAAATATAAATAATATTTTTCTGCGGTTAATATTAATAAGTAATTTTATTAGTTTATTTTTAATTTAATTATATTCATAATTATACAGATATTATTATTTTTATTATGTTATTGTAGTGTTGTTAGACAATTTTTATAAAATATTCGATTACAATAAGAATTATTTTTTATTTTTATTTTTTTAAGAATGGATCACAAGATTCATCTTCGGATTCTCCATCATTGTCATCGAATTCATTTATATCGGCAATGTCATCTCAAGATGATATTACACTTGTTAATTTACATATGCAAGTTAATAGGCCAATTGTTGATTCACCATTGTTAATGGCTAGCTATATTGCTCATTTGGCTCAAGTAAATTATATTTTTATTTTTAATTTACATTATATTTTAATAGTGATTTTCTTTTTGATAAAACCTATAGCTTCGATGCTTAAATTGGTCAACTTGTTGTATGCCATTTGGTGCAGATGCATTTTCAACACCACTTTTTCAACAAAATGAAGACGGTGGTTTAGTTTATATTGGTAAATAATATATTTTTTTAAAAAATAAATTTACATATTTCAGTCAACTGTCAACTGATAAAATGATTAGAAACAAATCTGAATTAATATAATATTAGATTTTAATTTGGAAAGACATCTAGGAATGCGATTTAATAGATTAATTGCAATCAATACGAATCACTGCTATGTTTTTTTTTAAATCATAAACACCTAACAATTGACGATTTCAGCAGTGCAATTCTATTGAGAATTTCAACAACATAAATAATTATTGTATTTATTAGAATATCAAATATTAATGTTCATAATATCAAATATTAATGTCTGCCTTATATGAGTGATAATCGTATCGTGCCTTTTATACATTGATTTTATTTATATTACATTTATTTAATTATTGGCTTGTTTTTTTTATGTTAGTTACATCAATTTTTTTAACTTTACAAAATATTATAGGCTCCAGATTTGTACCAAATTTTGATTCTTATACAAATAAACGTGAAGTGAAAATTGTTTCACGTTTAGATACTGCAAATGCAACAAGTACAAGTAATAATACTGGTACTTCAACACAATCAATAACGAAGACAAAAATTCCACCATGGAATCCAACAGCACATGGAAGTAATTCGGAATATAATAGGCAATCAAAACGTACATATATATATATATAATCAAAAATATGTAATTAATTATTAATATACATGTATTTGCATTTCGATTAATTACAGAATTTAAATCTGAACATTCAAAAAATAATAATCATGGTGAAATGGCAACGAAAAATTCAATTATTGTACGTTTTACTGGTGAAATTGAAGTTATGCTTTCACCATTATTTCTAGAGGGATTTCAAAGGTATTATAAATATATTAGCAACTTTAGCAGCTTTATTATAGTATTTTAGTTTTCCTCATCATCCTCATATTTTCTATAATATAACATAATTTTTCCATTTATAGAATGTTAGAAAATGCAATACCAACATTATCAACAATACATCCATTAACAATTGTTAATTATTTACATGGATATTGTATTAGAAAAGTTGAATCAGCAAATGTATTAAAACGTGATCAATCGCTTGGTTATTGGTCTCAAGTAAATAATATTCACTATTTTTTATTGTAAAACACAGTAATAGTAATAATAATAATTATTTTAATTGTGTAATAGAATCATTCTAATTGGACGTGTTCATCGAATGTGGAAAATAATTCTAATGAATTAACATCAACGTCTACGAAAGCCGATGATGTATATGAGGAGACGATTTCAAAACATTTACAAGGTTTAATTATACTGCAAAAAGTAAATATTTCACTTGTACAAAGTTCAGTTGTTGAGGAAGTTATTTCTTTTGCTGCATTGGATAATGTACAGGTACATTTTTTTTCTCCATATCTCTATGATCAATATAATTATTTTCAATTTCATTTTATTTAAGGATTTAAGTTGTGCATCATTACTAGCTGTAAGTTTTGAAGATATATCATCAAGATTTTATTTTTCAAATACAACAAAAGCTTGTATACGTTCGGTTACAACTCAACCGATAATACGTTCGAATAATTTAAAGAAGGGTAGAATATTAAGAGGAACAAGAGCACTATTAGGTAATGAAAATTAATATTTTATTAGTAATTAAATTAGTTAATAATTTGTTAATTTTTTTTTTTTTTTTTTTATAATTTTTTTGTAGCTCATTTATCATCGGAAACAAGACAAGATAATGTACCTGGTGAAGCAATTTTAATTGAAACTTCTGACAAACAAGAAGAAGAACTTATTATAACATTAGATATATCAAGAGCTCATGCTCAATTAAGACGATTGAAAAATAATGATTGTGCTTTACAAGTAATTTTTATTAATTATTAATTATTATTGTACTTTGTAATTAGCTTATTGTTCTTGGTGAAATGTTATGGTGGAGAGTGGAGAAAGTAATACTGTTAGTGGTATTCAAAATGCCAAATATTTATCGTTATTTTGTATTTTTTTAAACTCTTATATTCAACTATCTAAATTTCCATCCAGCTTCTCTCTGTAAGAAAATTTCAACCCATCTATAGATAGATGCTCTTATAGATGCATTTTTTTTTTTATTAAACTGTGTATTACAACTATGATCAATTATTTTACGAGCAGTTTATCCTTTAATATACGAACATCGTTATGTTCAACAAAAGTATACATGCTATCCATAATACCTTTCATACTACTTTTTATATTGAATGCAACTTAACGTTTAACGGTTAAAAACTTATAGTCTATTATAGATGTTATAAAATTCTTATAGTATAATCCAAATGTCTAATTTGTTTAATGTAATACTAATTAATTTGATAATTATTTTTTATTTTAGGAATCACAAACCACCGTAACTGCTATACCATTTCATAAAAGTCGTGCAATGTTTGATTGTATACAATTTAATAAGGACGAATCAAATGATTCAATGGCTATAGGTTTAATAATGTTTGAATGTGGTTTAGAAGGTATCGAAACAAAAATCGTAAAACGGTGAGTGTGTGTGGTGGTTTTTATTTTTTTCTTTTTACTGATTAGACAATTATTTAACATAAAATAGGTCACAATTTGAAAATTCAACGAATACTAATTCCAATAATAATAATAATAATATTAGTAATAGTAATAATAATAACATTAATAATCAAAAATCAAATCAACCACCACCTGTTCCACCACCGCCTCCACCGCCACCTTCATCAGATATTTTCACTGCAGAAAATATTGGTGCTATTAATAATAATATTGACAATAATTCAACAATATTTGAAACAAATGGAACAACATCAAAAATTGGAATTCAATCAAAAATTAATGTTACAAAAAAATCAAGTATTATATTAACACCAAAAGAAAAACGTCAATCAAATTTTGATACTAAAAATAAAGATTTTAAGGATAAAATAACACAAAAAGGTGTAATTTTGTTTTTTTTTTTCTCTTTCTCATTTATTTATTTAATCGCATTTAATTTCAGTAAAATCAAATAATGATGTAGATCATACAAATGATATAAATTTATCAACAGATCAAAAAACTAATAATAATACCAATCAGACTAATTCAAAAACAAATGTACAAATAGTAAATAAAAATAATGGTGGACATGTATCATCATGTATTATTGATTTAAAAACTGTGTGGTTTAATTTTGCAGCACCACCAAGAGTTCCGATCACAAAGAAAATTGATTTAACAAGGTAATAACGAAAATGTTCTCACTAATATATTGATTTAGATTTAAGTACATGTTTATAGTGTAAAAGTTATTCAGCAGAAGAAATGTCAGAACCTTTTGTTGTCAATTAATCAATAGAGAAATAGTAAACGACACTGCATATAGAGTATAATTTAAAATTGGTTTATTATGGGTAACCCAAATCTAACTACTTAAAAACTGTAGAGAGATATTTTTTTAGACTAAAATTTTGTGAAATTATTTCTTTAAATGTGAACTCATACAACTATTGAGTCTTTCCAATTTGCAAAAATTAGATCAATTATAATTTGGCGGTTTCAATATTTTATTAAAATTATTTTTATTTTTTTTTTGTATAATATCTGCATTCCATTTATCTATCAGACTTGATTGGAATCTATTAAGTACAGCTTCACCAGCAATAACTGCATGGATGAATCCAACAAATCGATTTGCAATTAAATTGGTTGCATTCATCAAAGCAATTAATTTAAGAAAAACAGCTGTCGCAGGATGTTTGATGGCAGAAGGTTTAGAAATTCAAGGAATTCAAAAACATCCAAAGGTTTTTATCATCCAACAAAATATTACCATGTGTAATGTATTTAATAAAATAAATTTGTAACTATTTTAGAGTCGTTATGCTGGTAAATTTACACCACTATCAAAAACATTACAAGAGGATCCAAGTTGTCAATTATGTACGATGATGCAAAAGTTAACATATCAAGAGGGAATACATAAAATTGAGAATTATTTAAAACAAGCCGATTTACCGGAATTAAATATATTACGACAAGTATTTTTTTTAATTAAATTATAAAAACTATAATTTAAATATATTATTAATGTTAATTTTTTTCGTTTTTAGGGTGTAATTGTACTTAGTCGACAATGGAAAAATATGTTATATAATCCAATGTTATTTGAACATCAATTTAAGAATAAATTTGTACGTCCAATAAATGTAACCTTTGCGGTACCACCTTTAGACGAGGTTTGTAATGTTATTTATTTATTGTATTATATTTTTTCGTTTATAATATCTTAAATGTTTTAATTATTAAATTATGTTTAGGAAGGTGAAGATGAAGTTGAACAAACTAATTTATCCATTGGTATTATTGATTCATTACATATTGATAATAATCCAATAATTGATCAGCAATCACATCAAAATCAACAAATAAATGAACAAAATGGTATGTTGATTATTGTAAAATGTAACGACTATTATTAATATTATTATTGTTATTATTAATAATAACAGAATATGGTGCATTTGGAAATGGTTCATTCTCAAATTGTAGTTCAACAAATTCATTAGATAAAACGTGGTCACCGCAACCCACAATAAAAGAGGATTTATATTCATGGATGGCTAAGGAGCACAAGGAACATAAACGAAAATTTGTCAAAGAAAAGCATATTAAAAAATCTAATGAAAGAATGGTAAATTAATTTCAATTTTGTTTTGTTCTGTGTTTTTTTTTTTTTTTTTGTAATTTATTATTATATATTTTTAATTATTTAGGAATCAACACCTTCACGTTTACAAGTTGGTGGTGGCCCATCAGTTAATACCTTTATGCCAAATGCATTTAGATTATTAGATGCACATCTTATTTTTGAACCGTTTCTAACATGTTTGGGTGTTATGCCTAAACAAATGATAAATAATATACTTCGATCAGGTATAAAAATATCAATATAATAAGAAAGTTTAAATTTTTTATTTATTTATTAATTAAATGTAATAATATTTGTTTAAAAAATAGATATTTCATCATTGGACAATTTGGGAATGAATCTATCTTTAGTTGGTTCTTTTGATATATTAAAAATTGATATTGTTGTAAGTGAATCAGGTGATAAAATGATGAAAAATAGATCAGGAAGAAAAGGTAAATTAATATTTGTAACAACCCCTGCTCAACAACACACATTTATGGAATAAAATTTATCAATTAATTTATTTTTATTTTTGTTAAAGGAACTCGAAAATTTGTACTAACTATACCAGATGAAACACCATCATTTCTTTGTGAAAGAGTCGGTGTTGAATTAGAAGTTATTAGAATGAATGATGGTTTACCAGATGAGATAAAATCAAATGTATTATATATGTCAAAAGGTCAATATAAACGAAATAGTAGTACGGTTATTAATTTCAGTTTAAATATGGGACAAATTTCACAACAAGTAAATGAATATCTACAATTCATTTATGATTATTATAGCAGTAATATTTAATTGTAATAATTTATTAATAGGTTAATATGCCATTATTAAGATTACTTCATCAGATAACAAATATGTATCAAAATGTAAAAGAGGCACAAAGTGAACTAAGAGAACAACCGGGAGCAAGTAAACGTGCATTTCCATTAAAAGATGAATCCAGTTTAGGTATGATAGAATATGTGTAGACAGATGGATTATGAAAAATTATTTTGAAATTTTATATTTCATATTCATTACTATATGAAATCATGTCTCAATTATACTTTTACATATGATTGTTAGTCAGAATTGTAGTAAAGTCGAGAATGATTATCTAAAAATGAAGATAATAAAGACTCACACAGTGATCAATAACTCAACTTATTTTATGTGGTCATTGATTTTATTTTATTTTTTCTCTTTTTCATTTCCTTATTTAGCTTCTGCTGAAACAAATGATCAAATTTTAATTGAAACAATTAATTCACCATTTGCTAAATTGGATGAAAAGTATAATAAATATCAAGAATCTTATACATATTATCAAAATGGTAATATAACAAGGAGGTAAATTAAAATTTGAAAAAAAAAAAAAAGTAAATCATTATAATATTCTTATTGTTATGTGTTTTCTTCTTTTTAGAACGAAAATGCCATCATTAGGACCATTGATACCGTTAACACCATCACCAACATCAAGAATACGTCCACAAAGTTTTGCACAAAAATTAAAATCTACAAGTAAATCGGTTAAAGGTAAATTAGGTTATACAAATTTAAATGAAAGTGCAACAACACCATTAACTAGAAGTCCTACACATTATGGTGGTGCTGTGTTGGAACCAGATTTTCAATTTGAAAATAGATTTTCGGATTTTAAAAGTTCACCAATTGATTTGTCAAATGCATTTGGAGGTGGGTTTTTTTTTTTTTTAATTAATTTTTTTTTTCATTTATTTATCTTTTTTTTTTCCCCGTATTCTATAATTGAAATTTTAAATTTTTTATTCATTAAAGGTTATTGTTCAACAAGAAAACCTGTGTCGGTGACAAAAGCAGGCATAACATTTACAAATATACCAAATTGTTGGAAGACTATGTTTCATCTTCTAGACTTGTATGCAACGATGCCAGAAACAAAAACAGTTACACATCGGTATTTAAATTAAATTTTATTTATTTTCAATTCATATAAAACAGTATTTTATAGTTATTAAAATTTGCAAATTTACTTCATACTCTTATCTGAAAAATCCAATTCAATATTAGTAGCATTTACAATTCATTCAATGTGTTATCTATGGTTTACTTGATAGAAAAATGTAATGATGATAACAAATAAAGTAGCTTCTTAATATATTTCTGCACTGTATCATCACTATCTGCATTTAATATGTTCAAATCATTTGGTACAACCGATAACCAAATAAGTAGAGCTTGTGGTGGGCGACCACGTTTTCTCCAATTATTTCCAATATTTAAAGTCAATTTTTATGCTATGCGTTACCCGGTCTATGCATTACATGACCGTACCATGTACCATATACCATTATACGTAATAAATTTTGTCAATATTTTTTAGTATATCAATATCACCGGATACAACAGGACCAAAGACAACAAAAAAATATACAGCTTTAAAGGAGTCTAAGCCAATACAACATGAAGATGAACGTGATTATATGGGTACACCAGTGGCTATGATTAAGTATATGGGTATGTGAATATAATTTATATTTGATTTTAAATTTAGCAAAAATAAATAATAAAAACAAATTAAATTTTTGGTTAAGATACCCAAGAAAGATCTCGACTTATAGTATTTGGTGTGGTAAAAATTCATAAAACAAGATTACTAGCCACTTTAAGTGGTCTTAAGGTAAGAAAATGATTACCATTTTTTTTTTTTTTATTCTTATGAAATATAATTGATAAATGTGTGTGTTTTGTTTTTTTTTTTACTACAAATGTGTAGTTAGAAGCTGAGATAAGTGGACTGCATAGTAGTGCAACTTGGCGCAAAAAATGTCGTCCAACATCTTTAGAATGTTCTTTAACCGGACAATTGGGCAGTGCTATGGTTGTTCTTTTAGAGGGTGTTGTTCCTGCTCAACAGTAAACTTAATTTATATTCCTATTTTATTTTTTTTAATGAAATATGTAAATGTTATTTATTTTATTCATCATACAGGACTGTTGTTAAAATGACTATTGGTAAAAGTCAACATTTATATTCAAGTGTTACAAAACGTGGTAAAGATAAAAATAGTGGTTTATTATCAATAGGACCAGTTAATGTTGATATACCACAGCATCCATTACAATTACATGGTATGATGACCAGAAGTTCAAAACAATTATCATCAACTCTTCAAGTATTTTAATAAAACGATAAACACATATAATTATTGTAAATAAATGTGTATTTTATTTTTTGTTCAGGAATTACGTGTAACAAGAACATCAACACGTTTATCACGTCAAAATGAAGAACGTATTTCACCAATGAACAAGAAAAATACAAAACAAAAAATTTCGAGACAAAATACAAAAGTTAATAATAAAGGAAATCAATCAAGATTATTAAAACCACTTGTTATGCAATTTAATGTATTGTTGCAAGTAAGTAGTCTGATGATGATAAATATAACTTAATTATTATGTATTTAATATATATATATATATATATAATTTTTCATACACTATTAGAGTTTATCTGTTACTGCAGCACTTTTACCTTCATTACAAGCAAAATATAAAATGGATCATATTAGTTCGGCAGGAGTTAGTGGTAGCAAAGCTAAATTTACAATTGATTTACCAATTCATTCTTTGAGTTTTACAACTAAAATCAATGTAATTAAAAAAATAAATATATATATATATTTAAATGTAATTAAATGGAATTATTGGTCTGTTTATTTTAGGTTAGTGAAGAAGCTCATCTACCATCCGAGGCTTGTATAGTTCTGCCTCATATTCATGTTAGTGCTGAATATATTCCAGATAATGCATCAGAGGTGAGGATGAAAAATTAAAAATATGAATGTATTTTATATAAATGTTGAATTCAATTGATAAACTGCTGCAATATTTGAACTCTATAGAATAATTAGTCGAATTGCGTTATGCCGACCATTAGATCATCAGCATAATAGAAACTTAGTAAAATCAGATTTTTCTCCTGTTAATGTCGATCAGCATTATTTAATTTTTTCCCAATTTTATGGACATTAAGTCCAGTAAATTTATTGAATTGATTTGATTTCATTTTATTTTCTTATTGATTATGTAAACCTATATTAGATTCAATTACGTAACGTCTCTATACAACGCCAAGCATTACTAAATTATTCATTTGTATCTCAGAGACTGTTCAACTAATGTATGCCATTGATTTATTGTAACTATACTGTATTTGTATAACTTTATTGATATCATTACAGTTTATTTCTAATTTATGTAATAAAATCTATATATAATATTTTCAGGACATTCCTATTGATGGTGTGGTGTTACGTCAAGGTATAATAGATTTTTGTATTCTATTGGAAGTTTTTTTTTTTTTTTTTTTACAACTTTTATCATTTCTCATTCATTAAGGTGGATATGTCGCTGCATCTGCTGAAATTGGTGATTTTGAACGTTGTTTAACAACTGATCTTCTAAATCATTTAGTATTTGTACAAAAGGTTTTTATGAGGGTAAGTGTGTATATTTTAGATAAAACAATATTATTTTATTTCTTAATTTTTATATTTATTTATTCATTTAAGGAAATTAATGAAATTGTTCAAAAGGTATATGGTACCAAAAAAGCGAAACCTTTGTGGTCAGAAGAAAATGAGGAAAATGTTTCATTTCTAAGAAGATTACTTTTTTCACTTAATATTAAAGTAAAGGTTTGTATAATAATAACTCTCATTACGTTATTTGGCTCACAAGGTGACAAAAAATACTTAAATTGTATTTCTAATAAATTAATTTTATATTTTAGCGTATTCAATTAACAGCAACAACACCATGTTCATCGGCTGTACGTTTTGAAACTGAAGCCCTTGAATTACATTTATCAAATCGTGTAAAAAATATTGCTGATGGATCAAATACGAAACTTTTTGGCACAGCACAAATTGATTTAATTTTATCACTTGGACAAATCATTAAAAATGTAATGTTTGATGAAGCTGAACCGGAATTTCAACAATATGCCTTCTTCAATACAACAATTGGTAAATTAGTGGTGTTTTTTTTTCTTTTTTTGACTTATAAAATGTGTAATAATTTGTTGCTTTTGTGTTTCGTTTGTTTTTTTTTTTTTTTAAATTAAATGAAAAGGTGTTCGTAATGCCTTTCAAGATGAAATGCTCAATGATGATAAAGAATTATTATTGATAACATTAAAAAGACCTCTTATTTATGTACAACCGGTGGCTGTTGATAAGGCAATACTTGTTTGGTTAAATTATAAAAATGCATATGAATATTGGACAGAGAAACGATCTAATTTGAATAAGGAAGTATTAACTGCAACACAACAGGTTTGGTTAAATAATTCTAAGGGATTTATAGCTATTCATAATTACATTAATCATTATTATTTATAATATAGGTATTTGAGAAAATGCCATTTGGTCAATTTAGTCATCATCTTGCTGGTGGTAATAATATATCAACATTATTTTTACAATTAACCGTTGAGGATATGGGAATTTGTTTACCATTAAATCCATTGCCATTGGTATTACTTTTTTATATTAAATTATTGAATTCAAAAATATTGTGTGGATATTAATATTTTTTATTTCCCTTAAGTCATCTTGGGCATCAAGATCATATCAAGAATTTGAATCAAGAGGAGCCGTTGTTATTACTTTAGAAAATACAATAATTTCGGGTAATTGATTTTAATTTTGTATAAATAATAAATTGTTTTATATTTTTTTTTTTTTTTATCATCGTTCAGCATGTAGCAGTGGATCACTTGTATCAAAAGGTAAATTTTTCGGTTTATGTTTACGATTTGCAGATGATTTTGAAGCAACATTAGATGATTGGAAACCAAATATGAATGATTCAAATATTATGAATTTATGTG
>JANSTX010058575.1:0-13606 GCA_027564355.1 Penthetria funebris
TATTATTTCCTTTTCAGGATAATAGGGTATAGAATTGTATATATATGTGATTTATATTCAATACTGAGTGGTAAATGATGTTGCACGCATTGTTATAAATCAGTTTATAATCAATCTATTTACGATAATATATACACTATAATATGATATATGCATATCTAATAAATAAATTCAAGATAAACTACTATTCAACTCAATTTGAACACAAAAAACCAATAAATGATGTTATTTAGACTGATTACCAAAAATACAAACAGAACCTTAGTCTTAAACACTGAAATTGCGAGGAGTTCATGTAAATTTACAAAATTATTCTCAATAAATTGCCTCAATACTTTTAGTATCGTCTTCGAATAATTTATTTATTTTCTTAAAGGGTTTCCAATGAGTTCTTTTATGAATTTGATTGATAACATCGTAATATCAATTAATCTCTTTACGCAATGACCAAACCATAAATTATTACATCACCAATATCAGAAAATTAAAAAAAAATTGTCTGCATTTTAGAGGCATTAAGTTTAAGACCGTCACCATTAGCTCAATGGGATGTAGATACGAGTTCAGCATTCAGAATGGAAATACAACTGGCTATTGCACCAGATGGAGTACGACAATATATATACACCGAAAAGTATATTGACAATTATAAAATTGAAATCAGATATTTGCGACATTTATTATCAACATAATTTCCTATTAATCTGGACAATGGCAGCTAGAAAAATGCATTTATGTTGTTAGTTTGACGATTATTATAATAACAAATGTCAACCGAATAACAACATTACAGTCCTATGAAATGATGTATGTAGTATGGTTTGTAAAGACAAAGCTACCTCATTTAGTTGTGAACTGTCCATAAACAACATATTTTGAACTATATTTCTGGTCAAGATCCCACGCCATCATTGCCATGTATAAGCAATACGCATTTCACTGAAGTGGTGAATTTTCTTTTCAAAATCAACGCTTTGTGACCGTTAATTTCAACCATTAAATTTTAGGCAACTGTTTGATTAGAATTATATGTACGTTTACTCTGCATATCACTGCTACATCTAACCAAACCTCTGAATCGTGACAGTTGTGTTTTTTTTTTATTTTGGCAACAATAAGGACAATGCAAGCGAATTTTGTTGAGGGTGTATCTTGAGGTAAGTAGTTTTGTATTTTGAAAATAGATTATTCAAGGTACTGACTGGATGCTTACATTGGGTATATAAAATCCTTTGTTTTTCTTTCTTTTCTACTGATTTTCTGTTATTCTATTATAAATTTGAATATATTATTTATGATATCTATTTAATGTACAAGTATGTATATCAAACATATATGTTTTGTATATATAAATAAACTATTAAATCTAAGAACATCTTCGAAAATAAATCCCAAATGATGTTGAAAAATTTAAATGTAAAAAGAAGAGAAATGAAATGAAGTTATAGAAGAAAAAAAAAAGAAAAGACGAAAAACTGTTCTTTTTGTTTGCGTACGAGAGTTGATTAAATTTATACACATATCCTTCCTACCTTCCTATATTTAGAATATAAAAAAGTCGTCTTTTTATCCTACCAATAAAAAACCTGTTTTATGTCATTCAACCCAAGTTTCTAATGTCAAAAGGATTTTAATGTTTACTTTATTTCATTTTATAATAAATTTTTATTATTTCTGTAGAAAAAATAACACACCAAATAAATGTACTCAATAGAAACATATATATATATATATATATATATATAAATACATATATACATACAAATCTATATTACAATATAAAGGATATACAAAAAAGTTTTAAAGTGTAACATAACCTAACATTCACCATAACCATAACCTCACAAAATATAACAAATATCCCTCTTGTATACATAAAGACAACATATTTATGTGCAATAATAATAAATTATATATTGTGATTTTTATTAAATTGATTTCTGTGTAAAAATGTACCTTTTTTCTCTTCACCTATTTGTGGACTTTAATATGGGGGTAAATGCGACAACGTGGCACAAAATTAAAAATTAAATTAAAGAACTTTTTAAGGATGTGTCACATCTGGTACGGTATTAGGTACATTAAATAATACTTTATATCAAAAAATATTAATTAAATATTTTGTTTGTTTAGTGTTCTCACTGTACATATTTTATATTTTATGTATTTTAAAATTAGGTAAATCTAACAATTCAAATGAAAATGGAACATTAAATTTTCGTTACAATTTGCAAATTAATTTATTAAAACTATATTCTTATTATTGTAGTTTTTAAAAATTGTATTAAAGTATTTTTAAATCGACCACCAGGGGTTTTTAAAATTAAAATCAATGTGAAAATACTGCATCACTTTAAAAAAAAGAAAAATTATGGTAAAGTCATAATTAGGCAGACATCATTATTTCGACATTTCTCTCCATCTCGGTTTGTCATTTCTCTCCACCTCAGTTTGTCATTTTTCTTCATCACGTGACGATTTTTCGCCTCGTTTTTTTTTTTTGGACGACCGGGTCTTCTCCTGTTGACATTTTAGTCAGTTACGTTTTTTAAAATATCACCACCTCAGTGTATGATCAATCCAATTTCACTTTCTTGGCATCTGTCACTCGCCACAAATTCAAATTTGATATTGTAGTATGTTATACAATTAATTATTTAAATTAAAACCCTATGTAATTTGGCAATTTTGACACTTTACAGTCATGCAATAGTATCGATAAACAATTAGTTTTAAAGATGAGAAAATTTTGGATTTTTTAATCCAAATCATGCCAATCATTAGCCGATCCTTCGCCATTGACTGCAAGTGACGTACTAATCTCGCTTTTCCCATAAAAAACGAAATGATTTCACCAAAGCATATAGTCCTTTTTCTTTTCCATTTAAGTTGTATGTGTTTTATTTTGGTAATTATTTTGTTAGTTATTTATAAATTTAATGAATTACCATAAATCTCCAGGACAACATGTGTCTCTCTTGACAGTTTACTTACTATGTCTGTTTGATGTATCTGAAGATTGATCTTCAATTAATTGTTATTCAATGCAAAAATCATTCACATTCTTATTTTTTGGCAGAACTTAACCAGGAGGACATAGACATATTCTTCCATTTTTACAAAAACTTAGGAATAATCTTACTGCTTAAGGCATTTTCAGAATTTGTATTGTTTCTGTAGTGCACACATAATTGGATTTCCTTTAGGTTGTTATTTAGTTTTTAATAGCCTATAAATCACCATACAAGAATTATTCCGTTTTCATTTGCATATTCAATTGAATTCGATGATTTGTGACTTGAGTTGAATTACTGTTGTTTAAAAATTTAATTGGAAGTCGCATAGTATATTTAGTATATATGAAATGAAGCAAAATATTACGGAAAATGTCTGTCATTCAGTCAGTTCATGTTGCCATTCCTAAAGTCAGTCTCCTAAATCATACATTTATAGAAGCACAAACGTTGATGTACTGGAAAAGCGTGTTCTAATGTAAGCTCTGAATATGTCATTGCATTGCTGTACATATGAGTATATATTGTAGCATATTCAGTCATTGCACTATTTTCGATACAAAAAACGATAATAAAATCAATCTTTTAAATATGTGTTTTTATTATTAACAATAAATTAAAATTCTATGCTTTATAGTGCTTATATAGAGTTAGAGTAATAGTAATAATGTACTTTAAACCTTAGCTTTATTGTCCATTAAATTACGGAAATAAATGCTAAACTTTGGTCATAAATTTGTAAAAGCTTTTGCAAACTCATGCTCTGAATTTTATTATTGGTTTCGATATAGTGCTATAGAAGATAGATACGGCGATCATGTACATATATGACTATATACAAGTTATTATTATTATTATTATTATATTATTATTATTATATTTTCTCTATACTATACAAATTAGATAATAAATATGCATTACATTATAAGAAGAAGAAAAAAAAAAAACCAAAAATCCTTCTTGTACAAGTAATAAATATAATGGAATCCTTTCAGAAATTGCACAAAAGGCGAAGAAAAATTGTACCAATTCTTTGATTTCGCATATTTTCTACTTAACAGAGCAACAAATTTTCTTAATGCTACTGATCAATCGATTAATTTTCATTTTGGGTCAGTAAATGTGCGGGAAACCCTTACAGATGGCTTCTACTAGTATTATACCTATACATTATAGATGGGCATACTTCGTGTATTACTAACCCTACCAATTCGGAATGGGTAGGGTTAGGGTAAATGTATTCAAAATACTTATATACATTTACATAGTTGCTGCTACTCATAATTACGTGAATTTCATAATTTTTCGGAAAAATTTCTGTTGCAGAATTTCTTTTCTTTTATATTCCCCCTTCACTCATTTTTATACCATCATTTTCTTGATCCTTTTTTTTTGTATTTTAACAAACGGAAACGATATGAGAATATAAAATTAAATAACATGTTAAATAATATGAAATTCATACAAATTATTATCTTACAGGCTATAATAGCAAGTAGTTAGGTATAGATATGGATATACACAGTTATCATATATGAGTATCCTCCAAAGACAATGTACCAACAACGCAAACTGAATCTTAATTCAAAATTCTTTTCCATACGTTCAACTGTAACTGCTGAACTGCAAATATGCTGAAGCAAGAAAAATTACATTATTTAATTACTAATTGCAAGCTATAGATGATATCATATGTCACATGCAGTTGACAAATAGGAAAATTTGTCTAGAATTAAATAGATTAATTTAAAAGATGCAGTGAATTCAGAGGGCTTGTTTATTTTCTTCATGCAAATTTTATTGATAATTCAAATAAAATGATTATAATCTAATTTATTTTGTACGAGTAATAGAGATATTTCATCAACGTCATTATCATCACTTTTACTTCATGTGGAAGCATATTGCGGTGATAATCAGCCACCATTGTTCATGATCTTTGTGGTCAGTATCTTCATTTCACTTCATCACCTTGGTAGTGGATTCCCTAATGGCAAATGCTTACTACAATACTCATGAACGAACTGATTTTCCATTACCTTGGACCTTAGTAGCATTTTAGTCAATTAAGTATTTTGTAATATAACCGTTATTTGTTATTATTTGATGTTATTTGCTATCTTTCAAATTTATACTTTTTCCATTTCAAAGCTATTTTTCAGGGATTGGCTTCTCTTTGAATGCCATGCACAAAATAACTTTTTATTGTCTCATAATTCATAAAACTTAATTTAAATCTACTTACGGAATAGGAGGAGTATCCTAATTGCAAAGATGCCCGTGTACGTTTGTCTTTAATTTTTGGGGGCAAGCACTTCTTCAGGCAGAAGGATCCACTGGCAAAAAAAGGCTGTGGAACCTTCTGCATGAAAAAGTGTTTGCCCCACCCCAAGAATTTGAATGTACCTCTGAATTTAACTGTGCAACCAAAGGAAATTTCGACAAAATGTGAGTGTGACGCGAATAAGCCAGTATGATATTTAGTGTAAATATCCATGATATTGGCAATCTGAGCAGAAACATCACAATGACAGTATTTAAAAAATAATAAATAAAGTTAACTCACCCGTCACTCACCCGCCATTTAGCCTGTGCCAAAGTGAATCAATTTTGTCAGCAATTTGAGTATCAGCTATAAGTCGAATAGCTCGCCTTTGAATTTTGCCGCTGGAATACTAGATCATATAAATAATAGTCATTCTCCATTAGAAGCCTTATATAAATTTATAAAAGACTCCAAATATTTTTTTTGAAGGACAACATATTCTTGAAAAACAAATTTTTTTTCAAGTTTTTTTTAAGTTTTTTCTACCCTTAATAATATTTTTAAAATATAATTTTGACAGAACTCTATACAGGCGTTCTTTACACAGATGCAGCATATTTTTTTTCTTTTTTTTTAAATTCAATTTTTGTAGTTATTGACATTTTGCTAAAAGTCTTCCAAAAAAGTTCGTCCCCTCTCTAAGTAGTAAACGGGGCATTTGCAGATGAAATGCTAATAGGGTTTTTGTCCTATCGAACGTGTATATTCGCAAGATTTTAGCAAAACTAAAAGTCTATCATGTACACCAGAGAATATTAATAAGCTTTTAATCGATTTAACTCCGAGATATCCCGTTGGACACCAAAGTGGACATTTTGTTTGTGCATGCATCGCAGATGCTATGGCCTCAATTTCGTTACTAATGTTGTTTTTTATTTAGTGATTCCTTGACTCATTTAAGTACCCTTTTTTATTTGGTGAACATGGAGGCCAATTCATTTTGTTCGTACTACAGCGTTAGATAGTTTTTCACAGTTAATCTTAAAAAGCTTTCATCATCGTCTCCTTGTTGATGATTCTAGACATTTCTGAACAGTTTTCGGTATATGTACTTTCAATATTTTCATCCATGAGAAAATTATAAGCTGGTATTTATATAAACAATGTTATATATATATATATATCATTCATTATTTATAATGCTTCCTTGAATATTTGTGTATACGAGTAATCTTAAGAACTATCCATATGCGTAGTTTAACAGAAGAAGACTTCAGAAAATATGTTTTTATTTTCTTGTATATACACATTTTATAATATAAATCTCCGAAGGAAACTTCACGTATATTCTATATTTATCATAAAAAGAAGGTTACATTTTGATTCCTTTTTTTTTTCTTTGCTTTTTCTTTACTTAGAAATGTTTTTTCTTCCTTTCGTTCCTAAAATATAAATTGGCATTGATTGGTGAAATAAACTAATCTTATCGAAATCATACCTTTGCATTATCGATATGCTCATATAGAGACGTATATATATTGTATATATTTATAAATAATATTATTTGTACATTTATATCTAAGTACGTCCGGTGAAATATTCCAATTTCCTTAATATCACTCTTATTGATTTTCCTGTTTATTGATGTAGAACTTCTTCGTTTATTTCTGTTAATTTATAAATGAAATTTCATATTTTCCATTTCTCAAAGAACATGTAACATGAATATATAGAAATATCGAAATCAATTTATACTATCAATCTACTCTGTATATTCTGTAATTTAACAGATAGACATAAATATAATTACATCTCAAAATATACGTGCATACGTTCTAAAGAATGCTGCTTAATAATATAGAAATATGTGAACAAATAATATGAGTACAAAATTTATTTGCAGTAATATAGATTTGATAAAATCTATTTCACGAAGAAATTATTTTCTATATCTTCTACAAATGGGTTTGGATTAATGGCAGTAGTGAATTAAATTCGGCTGCAATTCGCAGTTTGAGATTAACCTCTATTCAACGGTTAAAATCGTAGTAGCGAATCGCTTAGTCTATGGGCGGCTATCGACGAGACTAGTACATATTATTATATATATATAGTTATGAAACGAAGTAATGGATTAGTGATAACAGTTGAAAACTAATAATGAGCAAGAAGGGACAATTAACAACAGAGATGGAACCGAATAGAATTTGCAAACACAATATGGTCAGTTTGATAAAGATGTTGTAGCTTAACAAGCTATACAAATTCAAGACAACTTGAGTGAAACTTACATCTGCCAAACAAACTAATCGTGTATACATTTTGCAGACAAATTAACAGAGTGGTAAAATCAAATCCACTTTAATCCACCTAAAAAGCGAAAAAGCAGCCGGCACCGATAACATAACAATCGATATGTTGATGGTATACTTATATATCATTGCATCAATAATGCAAATGCGTCCTTTTTTTTTTTAAACACTTTCATATCGCAACCAATGTACTAAATGATACCTGCTGATAATCGGCCACACCATTTGTCACCGAATGCTGTTCGCCTAATACTTAAAAATTTGAAACATTATTTATAGTTGATCTTAAACGATGATAAAGAAATCCTTTGTAGATTCAGTATTGTTCCATGTACCATTAAGCAGTCTAGCGTTAATGGTAAATGATTGATTGAAGTGAAGGTACTAAATATGTATATCGTGAACATATGACGCTTGTATGACGATCAGGTGTTCAGCATTTTTCTAAATATTAGTAATTATTCGCTTTTATCGGAAAAGATGGCACAAATAAACATGGACATACGATTGAAACTAAAGCAACTAGTGAAGTATATAGTTCATATTGGTTTGTACCTTGTACGGTGTTTAGTGCAGAGAATTCGAGATATGGATAATGAATTTATCATCAATTTTAAATGGAACACTTTTTCAATACAAAAACCTTTCAAATTAATGTAAACGCAAATATCATCATCAATGGGCACATTGAATATCCTAAAATGTAATTTAACATTTTGTAAACTAAATATTGGATATATCATCAGATACAAAGATTATATTATTGATTCAATTGATTATTGTACCGTGAATATTTGGTACATATTTAACATACATTATGTAAATGGAATTATTCTGTTTTCACAAAATAAGACATATTTCAATTATATCCGTATATAATATGTATAAAAGCAACAGTGTTCGCTATTTCTGGAACTTCTATCTGTTTATCCAAAGTCTATATATTTTTTTTTTTGTATAATTCTATACAAAATATAACATTTGCCACATCATAAAATCCAGCTCTCTAGTAGTGTAACATAATAGGAAATCTATCAATACATTTTGGTTACAATTTACTTTAATCCTGTATATTAGGGGACACATAAGTTGAGGAGCACCACATTATATCTATAGCCAAATATAGGTATCGTAGGTTACAAAATAACAGTAAATTGAATGAACTTCTATATATTCACATGGGATATTGAACCTATATAAAACAATTCAATCTGTATAAACATTAATTTGACACGATACCAAATATTTGTCTGAATTGGGAATGCGAATTCTCAAAATGTTATATCATTAAAATCTACATGTTTTTTTTTTAAAATTTTAATTGTATATTGAGGGAAAATTATATGTTTTTAATGACAAAAAGATGAAGTATGCAAATCTACTTTATAATTACTTCATAATCTGCTTTGTAAACATAACGAGTAATTACGAAAACAACCCGATTCGAGTTGCCCTTCAGAAAATTTCAAATCCACACCCCCAAATCATGATGAATACCATAAGAGACCAGTTTCGATAATAATGCCCTATGCCAAACTCTGTCAAATGCCTTGGATATGTCGAGTGAAACCACCCGATTCTCACCAAACATGTGCATACTGCTACGCCAGATTTCAGTCAGATAGGTCACCCGTTGATCTTCTGGATCGAAACCCGTATTGACGATCATGAATAATTTTATTGAATTCCATATAAGATATGATCTTAAAGTTAATAATTTTCCTCAAGACCTTGGATAAGATTGAAGTAATGCTATAGGTATATAATTGGAAGTATCTGATTTTGAACCCCGTTTTAGGAATAGGTTGGCCGTTTACCATCTTCCATGCGAATGGAAAATGACCAGATTGTAGGGAAGTCATAAATATGTAGCGAAGCGGTAGTGAGACAGAAGACGCACATTTACGGAGATATATGATCGGAATACCATCAGGATCAGGTGCCTTGTTAGTATCTTGATTTTTTAAAATTCTGTAAATAACCCTGACATGAATTTGAATAATTTTTCATGTTTGAAGTTACCCTAGTAATCGATGAAAGAACATTATTGAAATCGCTCAGTTTGAAAACATTCCCGACCAATAAATTATCCTTTTGTTTAGCATTTGTGATAGGATTGCCATTGGACTCTACTAACATGTGTATGGAGGACTTTATGAAATTGCTGCTTACAGCATCGACGACATAAGACCAACATTCTTGCCATCCTTGCTCGCGGTTAGCCAAAAATTTCCTTTTTCAATTGACAATCGAATTTATATTTAGCGTGCGCACTGATATTATTATACGCGTCACGAGTGCGAACATAATGTTTACAAAGGTCATATTGCCAACAGCATCCATGGATTTTTTATCAAATCAAAAGTTTGGGATTTTCTTGACTGATTTTACCGAGCTTAAAATGTATGTTTCCATTCCAAGGAAAAATATAGAGTAAAATATTTCGACGACCAGATCCAGATCATCAACCCGAAGAATTTTTCGCCATCTGATACTATTAAAAAAAAATTTTGTAAACCCCCAGTTTGTCCTATTGTAATGTAATTTCATATCCTCCTTTTTGTCATACAAGTAGTTCCCTGTAACAGTAAGATATAAGAAAAAGAAGCCGTGATTAGATAATGATCATAGTTGCCGATAGGCGCCTCAACCCGAATAGAGTATTTATTCCGATAAGATGTTAGAATTATGTGAAGGAGATATGAACTATATGACTTGATATATTAGGAATTCGCGTGGTACCGACAACAAATTGTTCAAGAAGTTTAATTTTTCCCAAAATGTTCGGCGTAATGACCGGGGATGTCGGCAACACCAGAATGCACAAGCCAAGAAACGTTATAAACATTTATTGTTATTGTGACGAATGCATAAATATTCCCAATTGTGTCAGAAAGCGCCTTAAACATTTTGAGCATCGCGAAATCATTTGTTTGGGACTTGCCTATATATATGGAACAGAAATATATTATGTGACTCCCCAAATGAATATTAAATTCCGGAAAATGTGCCCGCTACTGCTAGTGTCTTCACATCTTTTGCCAGAATGTTACTTCTTTTTAGCTTTACTAATTTATGCATTTGTACTTATTTATACAATTTTCTTTGATCTCTGATATTGCTTAGTTCTTCGTTTCACCAGGGTGTGTTGTTGCATTTTTTTTTTATAGCTATATAGAGTTTTGTTGTTGAACATATTCAACATCATATACTAATTCACTCAAATTGGCTACCGTCTTCTGAAGTACTTTCTTATCTTCTTTTTAGCATTATTTGGATAATGTTCAATATTTTTCTTGTACCAAATCCAGTTTTTTGTTCCTAGGCAAGTGGTAAGGTATTATTGTTTTGTACTGGAAAATATGCTGCAGTAATGATAGTGTCTATGTGTGTGCAAATGTATGCAAGCAGAAAATAGGGGTAGTTTGAAAAGAAAACTCATTAAAAATATTGAAATAAAAGGAAATTTAATCAAGTATACTATAGTAATATTATTGAAGTACACACGTACATCATATTATTATAGCATTTAATGAAAATTTAGGAAATCTTCTATTGGATTTTCGTGATCACGCAGTCCATGTATATCACGCACAGTGTTTATCTATGTTTTATCAAGCAAAAACGAAAATGTATTTTATTTTTCATGTGTTTCGCTTTGCTGTACACATAAGTTGCAATAAATTGGCTTTTAGGGCGATTTAACAAGTCATAAAAATTTTATCTCTTGGGAATTTAATTTCTTATTTCGATAGAATTTTTCTGTTTTCCTATTTTGCCTTCAATCGACAAGGGATATATTTTTACCCACACTTTTGTTTTCCCTTTTTTTCCTTGATACAATCATCAACTTACTTAATGGTTGTGTCAAATTTTTTCAGAATTACAATTTATTTATTGTAAATCTCAGTCATATGAGTAAAACTACCATAAAAATACGAGTAATGATGTAGTATACACACGGTATATTACTCGTTTCAAATTGCATTTTAGTTTTGTGTTTGTCTAAAATTCATCCTCGTTATTATTTTCAAGGTACTTGCATTCTTATCAAGGGTATATAATGTTGGATACGAGTGTGGTACCGTATTTTTTGTTTCAGCACCCCCATAAAAGAAATACTGAAATTTGAAATAAACGATTGTTTAGGGGTTCGTTTTTACTATATAATGAGTATCATAAAAAAAATAGTATTGTTCGATATAAAATTTCAAATTGAATATATATATATATATATATATATATATATATATGTATATATATATGACGTGACTACCATAAGATTATTCATTTCTCAAGAGAATTTCAAACGATTGAAGGAATCAATAATACTTGTTGTATTTTATTTATATGTAACTGTAGCTATATATATAAATAATTGTGATGATGATGATGATGATGATGATGCTGATATTGATGAGGGGGATAATAATAATGATGATGATATGGCTGATGATGTTTGGGTGAACAGATATTCTCATTGAATAACACAATTTTGATTATTTTCATATTTTGTTGATCTGTAGGGACTTTATTTCACCACAAATTGACTGCTTACTGTACATAATGTTAATTGACGAGGGGACTGAATTTAATTCCACAACGTCTCAATTGATAATTTTGAAATTTTTTGAAAACAAACTTCCCATAAATACAATATTTAAATAATTAAATAATTCAATTTTGACTAAACTTTATGGCATTTCTGTATTTGAAGTACAACTACAATTAATTTCACCCATTTGAATGACACGGTGATGAATGGAGTAGTCAAATATTATCGAGGTTACTCTACCAATCAAATTAACATCATAATGCTGCCCTATGTGCCATCGAGACGTAAAGGTTCAGATGAGATGTGACTATTATTTCGTCACGGAAAAGTTTAGTCTTTAAAGCATTTACAATTACGTCATCAGTCATGTTGACTTAGTCCATCTTTCAAGTGCGCTCAATAAATGATAAATTAATGATATTAAAAACTTTCACAAAATAATTATAATAATTATAATATGACAAATTAATTATAATATGACAAATTAATTTCAAATGGAATCTTTTTTTTTTGTACGAAATAAATTAATTGAAGGTGCAAATATGTTGCACATTAAATCTTATCACTGAGCTTTATGGAGCTTTAGGTAAACAACGATAAAATTATAATAATTATTGAGTAAATATAAATTATTTATAATGGAACAAAATTTTATTCTATGCAACTAGACATATTTTTCTTTAAGAATAAATGATCTAATAAGTAGAAATTCAATTCCTTTGTGTAAATTACAAGGTATTCCAGCCCAATAACGATCCAGAATTGGTGGGAACAATTCTTTAATAAGAAAATATGACTACAAATTTTTCAAATTTTCAATTACTATTGTTAACATAAATAAATTTTTTATTTTATTTCAAAAACGTATACAATTTTTCTGATATAAGAAATAAAGTATAGCTTTCATGTTAAAAATGTAAAATAAAAATAAAAATGACTTAAAATTTTAAATAAGAAGCACATGTTTCTACCACACAAAAATCAAATAAAAACCAAAACGAAAAAAAATAAAATAAAATAAAAGACTTAAATGTTACTTGCAACCAGATCACGAAGTATATTACAATGTTTTGTAGAAAACAAAATATTTTGATTGGGATTTTTCAGGAAAATTTTCCCTGCAACGAAATCACAGAATAATATAATATAATTTAATACGCTGAGAGAGAAAATGCAGTTTTATATAATTCATTGCCAAAGAAAAGTCAATTCAAACGGAAATTGATTTAGAATGAAATTGATGAAAACTCATCTTGAATAATGGAGAAAACTTATATATAGAAATAAAATATTTTCTTATAAATAATTCTACTGTAAACTAACAATTGTTTTGCTTAAGGACGACCGGTCTTTACAACCAATCGTTTTTTTTTTTTTTTTTTTTAATGAGATTTCCTATTTTAAATTGTTTACAATGGATTTTCTTGTTATTTTTTGTCTCTTGTTTTTTTTTCGCCAA
>JANSTX010058575.1:13616-23772 GCA_027564355.1 Penthetria funebris
ATAAATAATTATATTGTAAAATAATAATTGTTTTGTTTAAGGACGATCTGTTTTTACAACCAATCTTTTTTTTTTTTTTTTTTTAATGATATTTCCTATTTTAAATTGTTCACAATGAATTTTCTTGTCATTTTGTGTCTCTTGTTATTTATTCGCCAATATTATTAAGAACATTATATAAATCAGTTCAGTAAGTACCTACAGAAAATGATGTATTTAATAAGGACTATATGCAATTTATTGTGCAAATTTCCTCATTTGGATTTTCCACCATTCCACAAACGCTCTTCTTTATTTAACTAAATTCATGAATAATTGAAGAACTTCCATATTAAAATTAACATAATATCGTCTTTTTATTTATAAAACACTTAATTGCTATTATTTGTTTGCATTTAATATATAATAAAGTAAAATAGTAATGAACATAGAGTAGAGATAACAGAGGATGTATTAGTTAGGACCAACTATTCTGATCCAGTGCATGCAGTACCTCAAGTGTCGTGACCGTTATGAATATTCTTATAAATTACCATTATTAAATTAAAATCAGTTAACATAGTAAGTGATATTGAGCTGTTGGACACCTATTTTTAGGCACTAATAAAAATTCGAACAACTTGGGTCACACTGCCGAAACTTTATAATTACATGTAAAATGGTAACAAATGACTTCATATTGGACGGAAATACGATCATGAATTTTGGCTTGCGTAAACGAATTCGATTTGGAACCTGGAATGTTACAATTATGTGCTTGAATCAATGACACTGGTCTCAAGAATTTTGAACTATAAACATATCGTTTTTAGATTGAAAAAAAAAAAACGAAGAAAGGCCAGCATCTGCGGACAAAACCATTTTATTTCCTACAAGGTCAAGTCACAAGTTGCTTTATTGTTAAGTAACAAGGCAAAACAAAGTCAATCACAGTAAGATTTAAAGTATCGTAAAATATATAATAAATTAGTGTATTAGGGCATATTTTAAAATTGAAATACATAATTATAATTAACAATCATATTGTTATAAAAACTGCTAAGGTAGATGTTTTATTTCTATAATGACTCTATAATATGCAGATTGTATTTGTAGAAAATATAATCGTAGTGTAATATAGTTCCTCTTGGTGGTGTGGAAATAGCTGTGTAACAATATAAATAATTATTAGAAAATATTTGCTTCATCATCATAGATCAATTATAGAGTAAAAGATGGACAAAATAACCCAAATAGGCTTATTCGAAAGCTTTAACAGAATTTATTTGACTGAAACGAAATTTTTAATATTGGAGAAGATGCCATTTTTAAAATGAAATACGGAAACAATAACAATCTAATTACACAAATACTTTCGTATGTTGTCAAAATTGTTTCATTATACATCAATCATAAGACCAGTAAATACCCAAAATAACCCAATGTGTTTCTAAAAATTTTTTCAAAGTTCACTTAACCGGAATGAAATTTACAATATTATAAAAATTGATATTTCGAAACCTTATAACCAGAAATCATTTCTATTGCTATTAGCTACAAATATTATTGAATTAAATGTTCGATTAGATTCTTATGAGTATACATTCAAATTCTTCAAACGCAAATTTTCTTTCAAGTGAAAGGTTTCCCAACCCATTTAATCGATGTGCTTGATTAAACATTGTATTATTCTACGAGAGTATCAAGTACATAAATATATTTTACTATTCAACTTTTCCTTTATTTATTCTGAGACTTCATATAACTAAAAGACGAGAGGAAGAAACAAGTTTCTAATAGACTTTCACATTCTGCACTGCAATTGAAGAAACTTTTCCATTTCCATTGTATCAAAGTCAACTGTGCTCCAGTTGGCTTTGCCAGGAATCAATTTGTAAATAAAAATAAATCCACATCAAGACAATTCAATCAGTGAAAATATTAGTTTTTTTTTTTGTTTCTACAAGGGAAAATTGTGCACACCCTACCAAGATTATATATGTCGACAAATAACATGTACGAATTTTCTTTTCATATCACTTTTTATGTGAACATTGTTATAAATAGTTCAATAAAAATCGAAGGCAAACTCGCATACAAGGCGAGCTATTGGCGGATATACAAACAAGTTCGATAAATTGTAATATAGTCGTAGCTATAGTTTAAAGCTTTTCAGATTTACTATACAATTGTAGTAAATAATAGTTTATTTTTCCATTATTGGTTTTGGTAATTGTTATGAAAGTACTATCGCTCCATTTCATAATAAAACATTATTGATGATTGACGCAAATATTACTGGATTTAAATCAAGATATAAATGCAATTGAACATTTGTTTTTTCAGTTTTCTACAAAATTTTCAATTGTGCTGATTATGTGATAAAAATGAACATAAATGTATAATACAAGAGAGTATCCAGTACAAAAATTAATTTTAATATAATGGAATTGGAAATGAAACAATTGAGTGATAGAATTAAACCAGGAGCTACAGTTACACTTCCGATACTTTTCAATGGCATTCGAAGCACCAAAAATTGTTTTCACATTGAACCAAAATATCTTTCGAAAACCAAAACTATTTAAATGTAATGTTAAAATCATGTTTGAACTGACTAGGTTGCCTCATTTAGCAATATTATTTAGCTGAGCGAGATTTGATGGATTAAAATCGGAGAAAGAACCACATCTACAGTCG
Source organism: Penthetria funebris (assembly GCA_027564355.1). Classification (NCBI taxonomy): domain Eukaryota; kingdom Metazoa; phylum Arthropoda; class Insecta; order Diptera; family Pleciidae; genus Penthetria; species Penthetria funebris. The sequence continues at coordinate 16,296 of JANSTX010058575.1, forward strand.
AAAATCTTTTAATTTCTGAAAATATGTAATAACTGTCTAAAGCACATACACTTAACATACACATCAATTGTTCATAAAGATGTATTTCTTAGTCAATTATCTAAATGGGCTAATGTTAGTGGTTGATCCTCACCATCACATACTGCAGATGAAGTGACTGCCAATCAATTTATTAATATATTTACGTATGGGATAGGATAATTTTGTTTCGAATTATGCTGGAACTGTTAAGCTTTAAGCTAATTCCAGATGACAGATTCTAAATGTACATCATGAATGTTAAGTTTTCGAGGACGATATTCATCAAAATAACATATTTTTCTTTCTAAATATATACTGTATAATATTTTTGAAGGGGGTGTACAATCCATTTAATTAATGTCATGTCAAATATCTTACTTTTTAATGCTTCTTTGCGTTAAATACTTGTATACACACGTCCGTTCATATACACAAAATATTCATTATTTAAATTATGACAAAGTTTTAATTTTTGTTTTAATAAATTTACAACAATTTATATACAAAATAGAAATTAAAGTGATATTCATTTATGGGGGTGACAATGGTTTTATTAAATTTTCCTGAAACAGATAAATTCTAAAAGTAAAGTTTTGTTCAAAACAAAACTAGCAACGTTTTCGTATTTATACTATGTCGAATGATGTTTATATATATATATATATCAATATTTATATATATATAAAATCAGAAGCCATTTACCCAACTACATTCGCACATAGCTGAAAATAATAGCGAGAGAGATTACAAAACATTAAGTTGAATGTTTCGTGGTGGATGAAATTATTATAATCTAATTATTATCTATTATTCCACTTGTTAAATTGGAATATTCATTACGAAAAAGGAATTGAATACGAGTATTGTACGACGTCAATAATAATTTCGTTCCTTTTAAAAACAATTGGTATTATTTGCTCCAAAATTTAAAAAATTGGCCACTCCAAAATTTACATTTTCAATGAAAGTCAGAACAATGCTATCCATTTGCTACTAATTCCTGTGCATTGCTACTCATTCCTTTGCGTGTTGCAAACTTATTCCTATGCGTTGCTACGCATTCCTATGCGTTGTTACTCATTCTTATGCATTGCTACTCATTCATATGCGTTGCTACTCATATCTATGCGTTTCTACTGATTCCTATGCGTTTCAAATCATTCTTATGCGTTTTGAAACACATTGTCTATGTCTATATTTAATTTTAATTTATGTAATAAAATTGAATACGCTATCCATTCTAATGTGTTGCTATCCATTCCATCGCGTTGATATATATTTCTATGCGTTGCCATTTCTGTGCGTTTGCTATCAATTTCTATGCGTTGCTTTCCTATGCGCTGCTATGAATTCCTACGCGTCACTACTCATTCCTATGCATGATTACTCATTCCTATGCGTAACTTTATGAACAACAATTCAATAATATTATGTCAGATTCAAAATGTGCATCATCCTATAGTAGTTTCAAGTTTATTCTCGAATCCGATATTTTAGTTAAAAATTTATTTTAAACTCTTAAATTCAAAACTATTTCTACCACAGATAAAAAAGTGCAACAAAGTTCAATTAGTCCTAGAATATTCCTAGAATTTTCGTATAAATTAGTGAATATTACTATCATATAACTTATTTTAATCATTATCTGATCAAGTTTACATTTTCATACATTTTTAATTATAATAACGATTATTCCTTCAAGACGATACATGAACGATTTCAAAAACATTAGTCCCTTGAAACTTTGTTACCAGCGCCTAAAAATAGAGGTATATAATACCAAAGAACAATATAATTATATATAATATAATTATATTGTTCTTTGATATTATACACCCAATTTTAATCTAAAAGGAGTAAAAAGTTTGTATAGAAGGTACTTGAAAGAGTACTTCAATTTTTCTCACCTTCGAACTATCGCTCACATATCAGATAAAAATGCGCAATATATTTGAGAGGTACTTCAAGGTGAAAAAGGAGTAAAAAGTTTGTATGGGAGGTACTTGAAGGAGTACCTCAATTTTCCTCATCTTCGAACTTAGGCTCACAAATCAAATAAAAATGACATGTGACATGTGCTGCTTTCATAGCGATATCTCAAAGCATTCTCAAGTTATCATGAGCACAGATGGACGGACGCACGGATGGATGGATACGCTTGAATCAACTTTTTTTTCTATTATAAGCACTTCTGTAATATTTTTTTTTGTCTGAAATGTTTATTTCTTGTTGTTACATAAACGGAATCAAATATAATAGACCCTTGGAACTTTGTTCTCAGTACCTAAAAAATTGATTTAAGCATGTCCGTCCGTCTATCCGTCTGTGCGCACGATAACTTGATAATTGAGGATTCAAGATTCATTATCAGTTTCATAGTTTTATTTGAGTTTTTGCTAGACAGTTTGAAACTAAATTAAATTCGATAACGATATATCGTACTAATAAACACAGATATCTAATATATTATTCTGTTAAAACAGATGTCTATTTTGCATCTCACATATACGGGATCCTACACAATACGTAACTTACAATTTTTGCTTCAGAAACATGCAACTTAGGAACTTGACACCGGAATGTTGATGCATATGTGAATGGACAACTTTGCAATAATTTAATATGAAATAATATACCTATGTGAAAATGAAATCTTTTCAATAGAATAAAATAAGTTTGTCGCACAAACCACCATTTTAGAATGAATACATGGATTTTTGTATCCAAATATTCGCCACGATTATCTTATGCATATATATGTACTTGTATTTAGGTTCATTAATATTCAACATAATGGTACAAAAGAGAGTAAAATGCTGTTTTCAAAAGCGAATTAAGATTATATTTTCTTATGGTTTAAATGTTCATTCATTTCCAAAATCGTGTCTTCTTCATACTGGTGGTACTCATTGGTTTTATTTCGTTCAACCCCTTTATCAGAAAATTTTATATTCAATGAAGAATATCTATATATGTTATGTTTAGAGATTTTCTATAGAGACACGCACGAATCTAGTAAAATTAAGTTATTTTGAGATAACATTAAAGGAGACCTAAATCAAATAATGGATTTCTTTTTTCTTGATGCTTTAGAGAAGATATGCATTGCATAGAATATATAGAAATTTACAAAATTATAAAAAAAAAAATAAGAAAAATAAGGGATGTTTTTTTTCCCATTTGTTAAATTTATATATAAATTCGTATAAACGATTTCCATTTTCAAAAAAACCGTGTATCAAATGATAATCTGAAAATGAAAATTCTAATAACTCGTACACTCAAATGTATAAAGAAAGACATGCAAATTAATTATAAGGGAAAGCATTTCAATATTGACACAATTATATAGTTTAGATGATTAAATTATATGGACACGAGACTATTAACACTGTTATATATCATCATGTAATACCTTTATTTAACACTTAAGTTATTGTGTACTAATTAAGTAATTTATGAACATGTCAATAATTGATAGTAAACATTTCAAATAGAAACTTATAACTCAACTGCAGTTAATTGAAACCAAACATTGAAACATGTCATCCCATTTATAAAATTCAAAACTAAAAATTACGTAACTTAAAATTAAAAATCTATGCTTTAACTGGAGCTTAATTTGCGAATCATATACTACAGGATCATAAAGCTTAAAAGTTATTAATTATGAAATCTCTGAATTAAGCTTATGCATATTCCAGAAAAACTATTCGAAACTGAAAGTATTACATTAGCATTTCCAATAGGATCTAATATTGCCTGTGTCCTCCCTTCCACATTCAATTTCTTAAATTGTATATAGAAAACCAATCTTAAGCGAAAGATTCTCATCCAAGCAAAATGTTTGATGATTTTCAGATAAAATTTCGTATAAATTTCGCTAACAAAACAAGACGGGAAGAAATTTCTACGAGGCCACTAAAGGTATCATCACTTCAACTATATTACTTAATAAAATGTTGATGGAATATACAAATTAAATACCTTAATTAAGAACGGTAGTACTTCTCATGGTGCATGATACGTAGAAATTGCTTCGAAAATGACTTCATGTTCATTTATGAGGGGAAAAAATATAAATTGAATTCGACTCTTTTAGTTCATATAATCTTCTGGATGGAAATGGGATTAGCCGGCACATTTTATTGCCATATATGAGAAGACAAATATTTGGGTCAATTTATTCAATAACATATCTCTAGAAAATGGAAGAAACGGTATGTTTATGAACGGAAAGAGATACTTTCAACGTTTATATATGGAGAAAATCCCATAATTTTATGTCAGAAAGTATATTATACAAAAATGGCATTTGCAAGAGAGGTACTATATATGCTTACCACCTCGATAAATCAAAATTGGGAACCATTAGAAATTAAAAGTTCTACATAGTGGTTGAAAATCTACTATACGCAAATTTAATGGTTACAGCTCAAAACAGTTTTCGACATGTTGATAATGGCAATTAATTCTATAAAAAGAAAAATGATATGTGAGAAGAGGTTTTAAAAACCAATTACTATAAGATCATACTGATTTCTGCCACTTTTAAGCAGAAAGTTACAGTGTCTCCTATTGCAAATATTAATATAATTAGTTTTACCACTGCATTCAATATATGTTATATAATCAATCTCGGTCGTTATTACCTTTGTCCATTATAATCAAATGTCAGTAACACTACAGGTGGATGCTGTGTTGTTAATTAAAATGAAAACCAATTATATTGTTAAATCGGCTACACAAGACTGGTAAATTAAGACGTACAGAATTACTGGAAACATATTGCTGGAGGCGTAATGAATCCTAACTTAATAGTTCTTTGCATGATAGACCTAAGAATTATTACAGTTCACTTTTTGGGAAACAATCGATTGGAAAAACTAAAGTTGTTGTATATATTTTCTGTAATCAAGATCAGCGGGTTTCACAAATTCTACTTTTGTACTTTTGTGGTACTTACTCAATAATAATGAGAAATATATCAACATATATGTAAAGGTTAATTTATTTTATCAAAATCAGGGCACAAAGTTAATGAAATGCAAAGCCACACAAATGTTATATACGAGCATAGTATAATGATATGCATTAAGTGATATATAGTCGCAATAAATGACAAATAGCTGCAATAAACGACATATTAAAAACCATAATAAAAATAATCATTTTATTTTTGACTTTTTATTTAAAAATAGAAAAAATTGCTTTTCATAAACAGTACATACGATTTTTCACATATTTTCTTTCGTTTCCATGTGCTTTCTGGAAAAATACAATTTTGATTTTTCCATTTCCATTCTACTACACAAAATAGTATATACGAGTATTAAACATTTATTTAAATTTTTCCTGTCCAAAAGCAATAAACAATATTTTTGTGGCACTTGCATTCCTTTAATATTGTGAAACCCAAAATATTATACTCTTATATACAAGTAAAATACCTACATATTTATGTACGAGTACCATAGTATTTATATATAGTGGAAACCAAACCGCGAAAAACACCACCCACAATAAACTACCACCAAATTTTCTCCTTTCTCATGTTTTCTTCTTTATTTGTTTTCTTTCGAAAAATAAAAACTATATTTATGTATGTTTCGTTCCAAATTTTCCCAAAAATTATTTATATATTATATTATATATTTATAGTTATTATATCATGGGGTTGATTCTATTTTTGTGGAAAGTAGCAATAGAAAATGCCATAACAAGCAATTTTCATGGAAAACAAAAGAAAATTCTATGTTTCGAATATATAGAAAGATAAGGGGTCTACATGTAGATACTCGGTACTACTATATTGAGTATATGCTTACGACCGACTATAGGACCAGAAACAAAAAAAAAAAATAAAATAAGAATACACAAATACGAAAATCGAATGCGGGAAGGAATTGTGGGAAATATATAAAAGGACAGGAAAAATATGAAAATTCCAAATATTCAATAGGCAATATTTTTATGCAAAATATTATTCAATTTATTTGAACTATTTTAAGAATTTATTGGAAATATTAAAAGCAGCTCATTCAACAAAATATTCAATTTATATATGAAACGTGTCGATATAGATGTGCATCACACCCCCTATAAAATACCACCACTTTTTACACACGAACAAAGTATTATTTGAGTGTAATGAAAAACATAGATTTCCAATTTTATTTTATATTGGAAAAATTAAATGTTGAAACACATGAAATGAATTGCATTTAAGGGAGACAATTAGGGAATTGATTTCTATATTATTATTTAGATAAAAAAAAAAAAAATCGAAGTGTAAATTAGTATGGAAATATAGAGATTATATATATTTTTATGTGCATTGTTTCATTTATGTATATGAAGATCACTGTTTCAAACATGAATTGATCTGCTTCTAATGTAAAATCAGTAATATGCTAAATGTGAAGCGATTTTGAATGGAGTGACTAACTAATATCTTAAATTTGATCGGCTTATATTTATTTCCCTGCTATCTGGTGAACTACTGGAAACACTAAATAAATAATAGTTTCATAGATTCCAAAAATATGCATTCGAAAATATTTTTTAGCTCATAATATAAATTCGTCTCTAATTCTGAAATGCATCGCGGTTATAAAAGTATATAACTTCGTTTTGCTGGCTAATTACTGTACTGATGAGAACTATTAGTTTGAAATCAGAGTTCAACATCTGAGCAATGGTGCTTTTATTAATTTAGAAAGAATTGATTAGTGAATGAAATAATACAGAGAATAAAATCAATTGATATTGTCTACGAGACGGGAAAACCAGCAGTTCAGCATTATTTGTTATACAGTAGTAGCTCTCATGTCTTGTTAAATAGTATTGTTTCTCATGGCTAAAATCGGAGACAAATTTAATCAAGGACGCAATACATCGATATCTATCATATAAACGAAATGAATTGTTATTGTCAACTACCAGATTTGATATAAACTAGTTGTAGATTATAAATCCATTGTAAAAGTTATGAGTTACTAAGGTACGTAATCCTACAGTTCAAGTACCTCCAAATAGATGACATGAAAGATGGGCTTCTTATTCTCAAGATTAGGATAATATCTAGTTGAATACAGATAAAGAAGAATAAGAAGTATTTATTGATAACGTAAATTTTCTTTCAATGTACTAGAATGGGTATCAAAGGGTATAAATGAAAAATAAGTGTAGTGACAATGTAAAATTAATTATAATTTTCTGATGTAGTATCCGATTTGATAGGATAGATGACGAGTCGCCCAACACTAATATTCAGAAATAGTCATTGAACACAGAAATATACAATTGTAATTACAAAATGAGTACAATAGTGTGATCTAAGGCAAAATAAGTTTGTAGAATAGAAAACTCTGGAGTTATTAAGCCAAGTGTCCACTATAGAGTTTTTTCTGTAAAGTGTAGTGCGTAAAGTGTAGAGACTCTACCTACAGTGTGT
>JANSTX010058586.1:0-21442 GCA_027564355.1 Penthetria funebris
ATCCTGCTTCACCATTCCGCCACCAGTCATGATAATTCAAAATATAATGAGAAAATGTCAAGAAATATGATATTTTACATTTTGAAGAATCAAAGAAGAGGGTAATTAAATGTAACACCAGGTATTTTAAAGAAAAAAAACACTTTAGTTATTTATAGCTTATGAATCCTTGAAATTAATTATATTTAGCTTAGAATTTAATATCATCATATGAGTATTTACACACGAAATAATAATATGAAAAAAAAAGAAATAAAACTACCCACAATAACTTTACAGACTCAAAATTGATTTGTTGATTTTGTTGCCCTTTCTCACAAATAAATTATTTATAAGAAATTTATTGTTTTCATACATTTAAAGGGTATGAAAATTAAATATTCATATGGGTTTCTAAATATAAGGGAAAACTATATTACAAACTCTGTATATTAGTTATTCCATTGAATTTTATTTATAGCCCACCTTGTAGCCCATTCATTTTACATAGTAAATAATATAATAACTACAAATACAAATATTATTTAAATATGAATTATCATATAATACTTCAAATGTCATATATAATTGTTATATCCTCATTGTCCTTTTGAACCCAAATCTAAATTAAATGTGATTATGGGCCGCAAGGGCGGTACGTTGAAACTGCTGTTAAATTATCGGTATGCAACAACAAATTCTAATTAAAAAGAAATGTGTATCTTGTCAAATAATTTACTAAAAATCATCAATTTTTTTTTTATATCAATCAATAAACTCACTCACTCACATTAGTATGATTTTTACTATGTAAATTTCTGCAACAGAGTGACAATTCAGACCGCCAATCATGTCAATTTATTATAAAATGGTTTTTGCAGATACATCAGACAGTGAGTCTCATTAATTCTTATACTAATTGATGTATGGTACGAGTATAGAAAAGTGTTTTTAGTGATCGTAATATAATTATTTAATTATGAATGGGATGTTTTAGTGGCATAGCGGTTTCGAAATGGTATTATATATTATCATATATATTGAATTTCATGCAACAGTTCGGATTAAATTTAAACCCATTGAACTACTGTAGAATTCGAATGATAATTAGCCATATTATTCAAAGCACCAATACAAGATGTTTAACTCTGGTTTCAAACAAGGTCTAAATTTAAATAAGGAATGAGACAAGAAAGTAGCTCATTCGAAATGTGAAATGAGTTTTAGAAATAAATGTTGTGTCAACGAGTATTTAAAAATTAATAATCGCATTCCTATAATGGAGTGTGCCTTTATAAATTTATGGATGCAATGGACCCATTTCCTAATGGACATTTCACAAAATTATGGATGAATCTATATTCTCTACAAATTGTCATCTGTATAGTTGTATTAAATGAGGTAATTATGAATGAATCTATATTCTCTACAAATTGTCATCTGTATAGTTGTATTAGGTTAATGAATTTCATTTTTTTTTTATTTTGGTGACTCCATATTATTAATATGCTTTTTGAAGTACATTATTTCCAATGAATTATGAAATTATATGTAAATAACATGCAAATGTGAATTTGAATACTATTTTCACTTCATTGAGTATAACATTTTGTGTTACATCCTTAAATTATTTAAATGTAATTAATATGTTCAATTAAATGTAATTGATATGTATTACATGATTTTCAATTAATAAATTAGAAATATAATTATCCTTTAAAATGAAATAAAATGAATAATTGCATGTTACACTTTGTTATATTGATGTTTTTTGGGACATTTCGAAACTTTAGCATTAAATGGGGGTGGATGTATCCATCCATAATTTATCTATTGTTTTATTTATATGCATAAAATCCATCGTCTGGAATTTGTACAATAAATTATGTTCTCTCAAAAGTTAAACAGAATGTAATTGAATATTGTAGTGTAACAAATTGAATGTAAGCTAAACAAAAGTGAACAGTTCGTGCACAATATGCTTCAACATTCAACACAACATGAGAGAAACTTACCATCTGGCAAGTAAAGTAACTGAACAGTGCTCTAGAATTGAACGTTTAATTCTATCCTGGTACGGTTTGCAGATCTCAAATGAGATTCAACAAATTAAAAGATACCAATTAGTACTTTTTCCGAGGTCATAATTAAATTGCCGAAAATCGTTAACTTGAATGTGTGTCACAACTGTCGCATGGTATCACCATGCTGAATACAATAAATAATTTTACAACTATTATTGCAACATGGTATTCGAAAGGAACAACAGGTTTCAGTGATGGAGTAAATTGAAGGTGAAGAATGACGGATTTCCTTTGCCGATCGATGTGATGATAACTTCTCTAACCTTTCATAAGCTACCACAAGCATATATTTTTTTCTTATGCATACATAACATTGGATAATAAAATTGAAATATTTGTCTGATTTTGATATTAAAATTTTTTATGCAATGTCATAAACTAAAATTGTTCAGAAGCAAATATACTACTCTGTACTATATAATCTATGGTACCATCTTATATGATTGAAGTATAGACTTTAGTAAAATAACAACATAAAATCTTGCATAAAATACTTTATTGAAGGTTTCAAGAGAGTTTTATGCAATATTTTCAGACTTTTATGAATGTTTCAGAAATGTACCACTCCTACAGATTTATGAATTAGAAAATAATTTTTTTTGTAATATCATTTTGTAATAAAATTACTATAGTTACCTATAGAAACCTGCACAAAAATTATATTTTAGTTTATTTACCATCACAATCTGTCTATAGAAATTGTATTCAAGAAAATATTAATATAAATATGTCAAGGATGGTAAAAGATAAATCTATACATATATTATTATTATATGGTATATATAAGAAAAAATCTTTTTTTTAATATTTCCATTGTGGTCGAAATATTTTCCATTAAATACATTTTCCTTTTTTTCTACTTTTAGATGAAACAGATTTTTCCCTAATACTTCATCCATATAATATAAGTACAGTATAGAGGATATTGTTGCGGTATCCATTTGATTGAATGGACATTGATATATTAGTTGGATTATTACAGTGACGTCTTTGATTGTTTCATTGATCAAATACACTCTATACCATCAGTTAGGAAAAAAAAAATCGGAAGGAAAATTATATTATATATCCTTATAGGATCGAAAAAGGGAAAGGTTTCATCATCATATTTTTGATATAAAATATATTATTAAATATGTGACAACATTAATAGTAAGTATATTTCAACAGGATAATTTATGATTTTGTTAATATAATAACTAAGAGTAAACATAATTGAAAGTATTAATTATGATAAATTAGATGGAAAGAAATTAAGGATTTGATTGAATATCATATTTATACAAGTTCTCCTATATTATAAAAAAAAAAAAAATCTGCGTCAGTGCATAAAACTGAATATACAATGCAAATCGAATGTATAGAATATATTTTCAGAACAGTTTAATTTTAGAGAGTGGTGTAACATTCTCAAGAATATAGCAAATCGACAAATGCGACATTAACATCAGCTTTTTAGTCTCTAACACACATCGTTACTGGACATAGTCGTCGATGCTATAATCTACGATGACGAATTTTGGTTTAATTTAAATATTTTCATCTTTGCATTTTTGTGATCCCTTTCCTTAATATAGCAATTAAATTCAAATACAATCAGTATTTGGTATACACTCCCGTTAAAATGTGATAAAATTATTATAGGAATCGTGTTAACACATATTTATAAGTTACAAAGTGTGTATTTTATATTTTAACTTCGTCTTATGTAATAAAGTTGCATTGAATTACATACAATTAAATTCATGCACAGGTACTTATATTGCGTATATTGCAAAAAAAAAAGCTGTCCATGCACTCGACCATCTTTTTTTACGTCATATATTTGAACATGTTCAAATAAAATTTCAATTCCATTAAGGATTGCATAAGTCAATAAAATTGTTGACAAAATTCAGTACGGTTATAGTCTATTTAAATTCCAGGCTTTAAACACTACTTTTTTTTCCAAAATATGGCTTTAAATCTTTGTGTTTGTCCGAATGAATGATAGCAATAAATCAATTTAACTTAATGAAAATTAGGGCATAAAATTAATAAACCATAAATTTTACCATAAAACATAATGATGTTACTATAAAAACAGATATTTTATATTACCAAAACAAAAAAGAACCAGACATTCTAAAATAAATATGTTCTCGTATATAATCTTCAATTTTGCTTGTTCATGTATAAATGGCTATCTGGCAAAATATGCTAAAGATGTAGCAGTGGCAGTACGAATAATAGCAGTAGCAGCACATCATTAATTCTGTCAGATATAAAGGGAAAGTTGATTAAACATTTCTTTAATTGATGATGTATGGCAAACTTTCTGAAAACTTTATTTATTGTTTGATTGATTAAAATAAATATGTTTATGACTTTTATTAAGATTTTGTAAATAATGGTTTATCATGAAGAATATCTTAGTTATCTTCCGAAGGATACAAGGAAATGATTTTGAAAAACTTTGAGATATTAAATATTTATAAAACAGTTTCAATAAACTTTTGATTTGGGTCGATTCCATATTTTCGTATAGATTGTGTAAATTTTCATCGAAATCAATCAATTCAAATATTTGCCAATGACGACTGTGCCGATATGGTTAATGTATTATGGTCTTATTGAAATATTCCATAAAATAAAATCAATTTAATTTATGACCAAAATTTATTGCATTTATTCATGAGTATTATTATGTCTTTTACTTTCATCCGGAAAAGAATCAACTTGCAATATTTAATAGACGATAAAACGATCTGGATTATGATTCACAAATCTTTAATCATAGTATACCTCTCCGAGGTATACTATGATTAAAGGTAGCCAACTGGGTACAAACTTTTAAACTAATCGCATCACCTATTTCAGAACAACATTATGTCGACTTAACCAAGGTAGCTAATGGCCTGTTACTCACACTGAAAAAACTTTCAAGACGTTATTATACATATGACATGAAACATCAATAAATGGCCTCGAATTGGACACAAATACGATTTGGAACCTGAAATGTTCAAAACCATGGTTGTAACATAATGAAAGGGGTACATTCGATTAAAACAAAGTTTTCATGAAAATAGAGTCACAAGTAGCAGCGGAATTGGTTTACTGATTAATATCAAAGCAAAGCAAATTCGTGTCATGTGAAAACCAATATTGAATCACATAATCACAGCAACAGAAATTCGACTACATAAATGCTAAAAGATTTTGTTTTTCAACAAATATCATCATAACCAAAATCTTAAACGTATTTTAAGAATATTTTGGACAAACTTAATATCAAATGAGGATTTGTAGAGATTATCGAATCTTGAGATGATCGATGGAATTGTGTCGACAATACATTAAGGTAGTTAGACTGGTATCTACAAGATAATAAAAAGATCCGTGGTAATATATGAATTGAGCTACAGGTTCTTGCTGGAAATCTTAAACATTGGTGGCATTCAATTGAAAATAGATGGATTGCATGCAAATTATATTCCCACTTAAATAATATTAATTCTAATGAAATTACTGATAATATGCCAGAAAATATATCTATAGCAATAATAATTGATTATAACTTCACTCATTTTGTAAGACAATTAGGAAGAACATCTACCAGATTGTAGTGAATTTTTTTTTTTGGAATTTTCACCCTTAAATTTATTTCACACACTTACATATGATACTTCCTGTTGTTACAATGAATTTTACAATGAATAAACCGCATAAATAAACCGCATTTTATTAAAATTACACTAAATCTAACTGACACAGATTATGTTTTTTGAGGGAATATTCATATTATTTTGAAAACAAATTCAAATATGTTAATATAAGAGAAAATAACAAGAGGGATATAAAAACCATTTAAAATTAAAGTTATAAATGCTACAGAATATAATAAAGTCTATTTATGCTTTAAATCCAAAAACGGCTAAAACAGAGATAAGCAACTCTGAAAATTGCTAACATTTTCGCCTATTTATACGAGAGGGTAAAACTTTACATTGCCACAATCACAAGAGTTAAATTATTTATTTAGTTTTGATTTTTGTTCTTGGATTCATTTTATTACATTTGGGGAAATTTGACTATGTGGGTACTGAAAATTTAAAATGACGATAACCCATATAAACTGAAATATATGGGTAGTTTAGTTTCTATAAACAAATTTAACTGGAATTAAATTAAAGTTTACGTGTGGCAAATAATAGCTGTAAGTCAAAGAGAAATGAAAAAGTTTAAATTTTGCTGTTTTGTTGTTATTGTTCAATGGTATAAATGTCCTTCCATGAAATAAAATTAAAATAATTAATTCATTTGAAATTTTGTATGTAAAAGAATTTAGCTCTGCTTTCTGTAGCCGGAACTGTCCATAAAAAAAAAAAACTAAAAATTTATTTACAAATCGATAATTATTAGTGGAAGTTCCACAGCTCTTACAGATGAAGAAATAATTTAACACCCATATTTATTGTAAATGCTTTACACATTCAATTACTCAAATTTATTTACAATTTCAACATTTTCAACTAATTATTGCTCAATTCTGCTTGTAACTGCAATAATTGGTTACATAAAAAGTGAACAAACTCATCAGAAAAATCCAATTTTTAATATCGCAATTTATTTTTTTCTAAAATTTTTCCATTTCACAATTTACATGAATGGATAAAATGTGTAACATTCAATTCAATATAAATTATATTTTTTATTTTCCATTTTTCTTGTTCATTTTCACATATTTATTTGGGAAAATTTATTTTTTGTTACTGTAGAAAATTTCACAATTTAATAATTTTGTATGAGTGTAACGTACAAAAGTACAAATGTAATATGAATTTTCTTTTTTTTATACTTTAAGGGTTTCTTCTGCTATATCTACATAATATATTTAAGTACACATATAGAATATACATATAACATACATTACATTAAAAACAATTTCATAGTCATGTTCTACCATATTGTACACTATATATTCATTCTATCAAATAAATATTCACATGAATTTTATTTTATAGCATTAGAGGGTTGAAACAGACTTTCGTCTTTCGAGTATTCGCCAACAGAAGACAGGAAAAAAGAAAGAAAAACAAAAAAAAAAAATATTTTACGATCGAAACATAAAATTTGATTTAAGAAATCAGATTTATCTATCTATCTATCTACAATCTAAATCCATCTGAATACATATAAGGGTTGACACATTTTCCATATGCACATACATGACTGTACACTTGAAGAAGAAATAAAAAGGAAAAGGGTGCTGCAAATTTTGATGGCAAATTTTGTTGATTATATTGTTTTATCAGTTTCGAATATCCTATGGTCTTATATATACATATATTAGTTATGGTTTTGTTTGTTGGCTATGTTGATGGATTCTGGAAGACGGGAAATCCTGCTCACGCAAAATAAGGGTTGTTATATGTTATAAGAAAAGTTTACTTAGTCTAACCATGTTAACATTTTTTTTCGTATTATAGGGTTACATAGAATTAATCTGCGTAAATCGATTATCAATTTATCAATTATTGGAGAGTGAACATGTATATAAAAAAAAATTTGTATCTGTTGAATTTTTCCACTATTGCACTGAATTATTCAAATGGAAGAATTAATAGTTGTCACGGATGTAATTTGACAACTTAGTGCCACTCTATGCACCCACGTTTTGAACAAATAGACCACCCAATAGCTAATAGTAATTAGCTTTCACCAAAAGGTTATTAGCTATTGACCTTTAGCT
Source organism: Penthetria funebris (assembly GCA_027564355.1). Classification (NCBI taxonomy): domain Eukaryota; kingdom Metazoa; phylum Arthropoda; class Insecta; order Diptera; family Pleciidae; genus Penthetria; species Penthetria funebris. The sequence goes on from JANSTX010058586.1 coordinate 7,798, forward strand.
AATGGCCTTAAGCTATTATCTAAAGGACATCTATTATCTATAATAGCTGTTAGCTAATGGTTTTCACCTTTTAACTATGATCCATTGATTTTTAGCTATTATAGCCATTGACATTTGCTTGTTGCTAATGGCATTTGGATAGCTAATAGCGTCAGGGCAATGTGAATTTAAAATTGTGTTTTTGCAAATATATTAGGCAAGTAGAATTATTAGAAAGGCTGAAAATAAAAAAATACAGGGTAAATGAAAAATTTATTTAATGCAAAAGTACTACGCAAACAGAAACCTTAGGACGGTTGAAAATAGAAATTATAAGAATTTCAAGACACTAATTTAGGATCAGGGAAAACTGGATAGACGAACGAAAATAAAAACATCAAAAGTAGATAGCGAGTATAAAGAAAAACTATGCACAAGACAAAGTACATATTTAGCGCCAGAATAAATTATGATTGGCGTAAGATACTAAATGTGAAAATAAAAAATAAAATATTTATAAGAGTATAAAAAAATAATGTATGGGACACAAAGAGATTATTTAGCTCCAATGTAAAACAATTTGAATAATTTGTTAATTACAAAAGTACAAGGCATGCTGAAATTTCAGAATCGGTAAAAATTTTAAAAACCCAAAGTAGAAAGGATTTGAATTTAAATAAAATCTACTCCGACGTAGCTCCAGGGCACATTAGGTGAAAATAATTATTTTAATGCTTCAGCATTCGATGAATGAAAAGGATTGCGATATATAAACAGAGAATAACCACAAATATTCGATATAAAAAATATTGTTTTGTAAGTACGGTAAAAATTGACGTATTACTCTGACATAAAATATTTACGGTAACATTAATTATGGTAATTATTCTATTTATCGCTTTAGTGCTGATTTTAAAATTTTGTTATCAACATATTTATGCACAATGAATTATTTAGATATAGAACAATTGTAGCTGTATTTAAGATTAGTGTTAAACACATATTAAAAAACACAATTTGTCTAATTATGTTGAAATGACATTAAATTACACTATCAATTACTACTGGTAATAAATAAACTATGACAGAGTGACTTAAATTTACTTAAGTTTACATTTGACATTGTATGCAAACGGAAAAACATAACATCTTAATGCCACCCCATATACCACCAGTGGTATAGATGTAAAATTGCATACTGTGACAGTTAATGAGAAGAATGCGTTTTTGTCGTTTCAGAAGATGCCTCTTGTTTGATTATATATTTTACACCTAGTCTTCAATCTTTCAACAATTTATAGGAAGTCATAATTTAAAATACATCCTCCTGATATATAATCTAATTTCCATTATATATATATATATTAGTCGGAGAACATTTTTAATGGTTGCGATTGTAAATTTAAAAACTTTTAACAAATTTTAGTTAAAAAATAAATTTGATGATTATTTGATTTTCACAACACTTGAAATAGAATTATTTGAATAAACTACAAATCCTTTTTATGTACATGGAATACATTTTCTGAAAATTTATTATATTAAATAGTACTTAACATATAGAAAATTTCATGGCATCCCTTAAAATTGAAAAGTTTTTAAAGTTTTCTCATATAAAATAAAATGCTGTGTACTTGAATTATGGTACTACTAGTTGTAATGAGAAAAAGTTTTCAACTTATGTATATTATAGCTCTCTATTGAATTAAATATTCCTTTCAAATAAGCAAGACTGAAAAAAAAAAAATTTTAAATAATTAACTTAATAAAATTATAACTACTGTGAATTTAGAAGCTTTATTTGTACGAGTGTAAAATAGGGGACAATTTGATTATTTATTTTAATTAGTAGAATAAAATGTAGTGGTATTTATGTGTCATCACCATCAGTTTCTACATCTTTAACCGATCGCTTAACATAAACGTGTTGTAAATAACGTCTCAAATATTGGACGATTTCTACCTCGTCTATCATTGTATTACCGACAACTGCGAACTACGATAAAATATCGCATATCATTTATATGAATTTGGATGGTATTCTATATTTCTGACAATTGTAACCATAAATCAAATTTTTGCATTTTGACCTGTGGATGTAGATATTTATCAGTTTTCCCTTCAGCCAATTAGTTCAATAATGCCAAGAATATATATCTTAAAATACTGTTCAAATATAATTCAAGTACTATAAGTTCTATATTCTCGGATTATTATTCAGGAACTGAACTCATCAAAATGAGTCAGTTAATTACTATAATAGTATTATTGACAGTGTGTCTAAATGATGTTTTGTCCATTGAACTATGACAATCTATATACATCTGACCACTATTTTTTAAATTCATCAATAAATGAAAAGTGTTTTCGAAACTTTTATCAATTACAGGATTTTAATTGGGCTAAATATGTTATAGATAAAGTTTTCACTAAATTCAATATAATTAAAATAAACTACATGATTTTCTACTAACATTAATGTTTTAAAAGTTCAAAAAAATATAATATTTAGAACATTTTACATCAATTTTATGAGCAAGTGAGTCATGAAATATAAGACTTTTCGTACAATATTCCTCCATTTATACACTTTTTTTCCATATTATGTGTTTAATAACTTTTTGATAACTTATGAAATTTATTAGAAAAAGTATAGTATCAAAAATGTTTCATAAAATAAACGTAAAATACTCCTAATGATATTTTATTTTCAAAACCAAAAGAGTTTATTATGTGTTCAGCATAAAAGAATGTATTCTATGCTGTTTTATGAAACATATAAGAACATAAACATTATTTATTATGATAAAGTTTTCATAATTTGAGAATTTTCATATGCAAATTTTTAAAATTGTGATTTATTTATTATGAATAGTTCAAAGTGAAATGAAACTATCAAGATTTAAAAGCAATAAAACAATGTTGCTGGTAAGTCGATCTTGATATATGTCAGTAATGGCGTGTGATCGAGAAATTTTATACGCTATAATATATTTTTATTTTATGTTTCCCAAACTTGGAGCAGAATCTTGAAATTTATAATTTATAATCATAAATGTATTAATTTTATAAATATGTGATTTTGTATCAAAATTGTATTTATAATAGTGATAGTTTTGCATACGATGAACTACCAGCGAGATTATTAACAAGTCACTCATGTTCGTTTGGTACCATCGATAACTCGGCGTCAATAGTAATTGAGCTTCTTATCAGGAAAGGAGGCGTTATTTTAGTTGTACATGTTACATATTTTCCATAAACAATTGTAATTGTTTTGTAAAATCGTTGATATTACGTGTGTTTTAGATATTAAAGATTCGCATATATCGTAAAGCATATTAGTCCTTGTTTTAGTTTATTTTTCTCAGTTTTTGTTAGCAAATCAGTATGTTACGATACAGATCCAAAATTACCAATTTTGTACTTGATCTTTTTTTTTTTTGTTATGTCCTAATTCTTGGTTATTAATTTTAAATATTTAAATTCTGAACGCTATAACTTTCAGTGGACATTCATCTACTTGTCTATCAACTGCCAGTTTTGATGGAGACAAACAATATTTTTAACAGGCAATCTGTCACATGTATACAAATAAATATAGTTAAGGGATGAATTTTATTTTAATTTTTAATCTTGGAATGGTATCAATTTTAATTTTATTATTGGAGAGCTGACTCTAAGAATATTTACCATTTTTGTATATTATGCTCAATATTTGGTATGCATATATTTTCATAAAGGACTATATATTTATATTCCATATTTATGTTCTACTATATATATAGTAATAAATATATAAAAATTGCTTAATCAGCATTAATGTAACTTTTTGGTTCAGGCATCTCGTATTGAATTATTATACACATCTCTCCATATCCTTTATACGAGTATATATATATATATATGTATATATATAAATATATGGAGTTAACAATGTTGTTGTTTTCCTGAAACTGTCTACTCTGACTTTTTTCACCATTGTAAAGTTTTGTAAAGTTTTCATAATATCAAATAGCAAATATCTTTTGATTTATATATCAACTCATGTAGCAATTCCAATAAAATATTAAACCATTTTGGTCGATTCAGTCAAATACATAAAATAGGGCTTATTGACAAATAATTTTATTTGATATTTTTGTAGCTAATTTTATTCGAATGTTGTTGACTTTTCTATATTAGTATACATTAATAATAAAAGATTATCAGGAAATAATTTGTCAGTCTGGAATTTGGTCTGAAGGTATCCAGACATACATTGATATCATAAAAGTGTTGTAAGATTCATGTGAACGAAAAAAATGCTGTCGACGTGTTATCTTTGAAACATTAATTTTTGATCAAATTGTCTTTCTAAAGTCTACGATAACAGATATATGTTATCATAGAGACCCCAACAGTTGATGATTTCTCTTTTTCAGATAACTTCTTCTATCAAATTTCGCTAAACCCAATAAAATCGAACTTATACCAACTTTAATTCTTATGCCACATATAGCAGTTACATTCATCAACAATTATAGTCCTTACCTTGATAGTTTACACGTATCTTGGCCGATAAGAATCGCACGTATTACTCTTAAATTGCTTTTCGCCACTATTTGCATTAGAAGCATAAACGGAAAATGGAATTAGATGGGCCATACAATAAGGTGTTCGGTCAATGATATCGAAAAACAGAGTAGTAGAAGACATTGACGCTCAATTAAATTTTTCTTTAAACTTGCTATAATAAATTTTCAAAGTTGTCCTTTGAAGGAATTACTTACTTCGTTTTAAGTGATTAAAATTGGTATTTTTTTTTTACATTTTTACTTAATACGCGAGCATTTTTATTATAAGTACTAAACATATTTCATCTTCTATTTATTCGCACCTTTTAATATAACGACACGTTAGAGACACGTAAATTATATATTACAAAATAAAACCAGCAACTCTGTATGTCATAAAAAAAAGGTCAAGTGAATCCATAAATTTTTCCCTTTTAATATGGTCATATAAAACATAGAACCATTATTATCCTTAATGGTAATTTTACTGAAATTTCGCAATTCTTATCCATAGTGCTATTATAACATTATTATTGTGCCAAAAATTTAACAATAAATTTCATAATGGAAACGAATTCAGAATATAAAAAAAAAGGAATTAAAAGAAACTCCACATAGCTATTAACCGATGAATTATTTTCAACCCCTCAATAACACCATATGAAAAGGACTATATTAAATTTAGCTTTAGTAAAATAAAACGCCCAACGATTATTAGCCCCCCATATAAAAACATTATTTATTATATTCGTTCAATATGTTGGAGCCATCATAAGTGCACATATATTTTTATATCTTGAAATCATGTGTGAAAATTTTTGGATTTATGAAGTTAAGGTATGTGTCCTCCTCTTAATTTGTGCAAAAAAAAAAAAAATGTACGTATTTTTTGATGGATATAGATTAAATGTACAAAATGACTTCTTACATCGATTTCACCACCACCATCGATTGTCAAAGAACTTTCAAACAAGTGTGATAATAGTTGTTTTACACCCTAATGTACATAAAAAAATATCTCGAAGTATTCCACAATGCCAATTTGTATATTGTGAGTCACGATACAAAACGCAAATCATGTTCATCAGGTTTGACGGTATTCCATATCTTTATAGAGTTCTCCAGATCATACCACGATCAATACTATCTACTTGAAGACGACAAATAACATGTACATTGGTGTTTGCCATTCAGTTGACTGAATTTATGCTATTGTAGATACTAAAAACTAGAATCATGTTTATAGTATTAAGCAAAATGCTAGTCGTCGATTTTTACACACACTTCAATCACCTTTTTTCTGCAATTTAATTTAATTTCCACAAAGTTAAAATATAATCCAAACAACCACAATCCAAATTCATATTCAACATTTCGCCTGGTATTTTATCGGCGACAGTTGCCGCCTTACCACTATTTATGTATTTTAATGAAAAAAATTTAATTGCACCACATCTTGCTGCAGAATCCCATAATCGTTTTGTGGCCGCGGTTTTCGGCCAATCGAATTCTGAGCAAACTTAAACATAGGTCATATTTATGAGTTTGCAAAAGTAATCAACATTCATTTAAGACCAGCAAACTCTATTGAATTGAACGTTCCTTTCTAAAGCATGTCCGATTAGTTTGCTTGCAAAACGATAATTTTTCTCTCATGCTGTTGGACATTGCACTATGTTGCGCCCAAAAAAAAAGTCTGCTAACATCCTCGTTCACTTTTTTCAACTTCTTTGTCTCCAATTTACAATATTGAGTTTGCAGTGATTTCTGTTGGTCGATATAGCATCGTTTTTATTAATAACACTTTTGATATTTCACCTTCTTATTGTAGATTTCAAGTATGATCAGTAATGAAAACAACAAACTAGCTAATCCTAATAATTGTGAATTTATTCCTCTGTCAAACATTATTCTAATGTTTCACAGGCTCCAAATCACATCCGTATTCGTAAGCCAAAAGTCGTTTTCGTATTCCCATCTGATTCGTTGATATATTGCATTGAAGTTGTATGATATTTTCTTATTATACACCAAACCACACCTTATAATCCTTGCAATTTTAGTCGTGTTTGAATTGTTGCTAGTATCAAACTGCGTTAGTTAATATGCAATTATGCATTTATTGTAATATATTCTTATTTTTATCTCAAATTAAAAGCTTTTGTACCTTTAAACCTCCAGCTGACATCTCACATGATGAAGAATTAATTTTGTGTAAGCTAGTCCTTTTCCTTGGAGTACTAAATATATTGAATATGAGAACATAATTGAGTATATATGGGATAATCTCCAGTGTGCATTTTACATGAAAATTTCCTATGTACAATATAATATAACAAACTAAAATAAATTCTCTAAAGCTTTAGATTAACTTTGAATCCTTTCGACAATATTGTACAAAAAATATTTCTTATTTTATTCTTTATGTTTTCATTTGGAAATCCTTTTTTTTTTACAGCAATGTGAACACACATAATATGAGGAATATTTTATATGTATAGTTACCAACAATATCCTACTTAGAAGAGATAACCAAAAAAAAAAAAAAAGGCAGAATTTTTTATTTAACATTATGGTTAGAGAATAAAAGCTTTGACTTAATCTAGATCTATAATACGATTCACTGCATTCCCTAAATTGAATTTATTCAATGAACAATTTTAAAATATTTAGTTGCTCTAGTTATATACCCAATGCATACGGGTAAAGTACATATTATTTAAAATAGAATCCAGTACTTTAGTTCTTAGATATATACTCGTAACGAGAAAGGAACTTTTACAAACTATGAGTCTACCCAAAACTTATATATTCAATATGAAATGTACACGAAGAGTATTTTTGCAACTAAATAAAATACACATAAAACTGGCAATGGAATTTGATAAACCTTCTTAAACTAAATGCACATCTTAAAAACACATTGTTATGGATAATCTTAAATAATAGTATATGTGTATATAAGAAGCTATTCGATAACCAAAAATCCTCCACTTATAAAATGAGGGTTTATTCTCACAACTTTATTATAATAATTTCAATGTCAATGCAAGGGCAAAAGAAAGTGCAGCGACAAAACGTATTTTACTTTAAAAATGGGAAAAATAAATTGTCTTTTCAATGTTATTTTTATTTGCATTTAAATGGTTCAAATAAAATGTAATGCTTGTGAGTAAAAAAACATGCAGTACAAGTACTTTTGAAAGTGTTTTTTTTTTTTAATTTAGATCTAACATATATTTAAATTGCAATATTATTGTATCCAATTACTATGAAAGTTATGCTGCATTAATTTAATTAATAAGTTAATGTACAATCCTCAGTGCAGATTCCTAACTCAGAAAATTAAAAACGTTAAAAGAAATAAGAGTCTCATTTGATTTGGAGAAATATACGACATTCAAATTTTACGATACTATACAAGATTATCATCAATACGAATTACGGTGTGGATGGTCAAGTGAAAATATTTTGACCTATCTTACGGAATTTTTTGTTGATTTTCTCTGTTGCTTGCGCTAGTAATACAACATAGAGAATTATTATCTAAACTGATCTGTTCTATTACGGTATTCATGTCAATATCAGAAATTGTACTTTCGATACTTTTAAATTCAATATTCAGTTTTTCTCTTGGGTCTCATTATATCCTTTACAATTGATCATTAAACATGAAAATATAGACTCTACCACACTGATTTAATATTAAGATTTGACTGCGAACTATAACTAATCATAATATAAACTAGAGACTTTAGTTTCTAATATTAATGTCGATGGAAATTTACTGTTCAATTCACTTGGATTTGATTATCTCGAAACGCACATCAACTCTAAATACTTATAGAAAGAATTGGAAACAAATGCGACATTTGACTTTCAGTGTGGTTGTAAGAAAGATTTGGACTGTGACTTTAGCGACCACCCTCAGCATTCACAAAAGAACTTAACTTTTGACTTATTGTTGATAATTACATCATCGGACTGACTGACTGCCTATATGTAAAATATATTTTCTATGCTAAAATACTGTATATATATATAATTATAGGATTTTCAGAATCGTGCTGGAACTTTGACAGTTCTTCTCTATTTGTTCGATATTACTTTTCAGTCCTCCAGCGTTTCTCTATTTGTTATTTGTTTAACAGCTAATGCTGAAATTTTCTTATATAAAAGCTAAAGCTACCTAGCTTATTCTTTAGATGTGTATGAAACAAATGTACAAAACACGATATTAAACCTACTTTTTAGGTTACGGTCACACGTCATAAGTGAAATATTCTCTAATGCCGTGGTGAAGTAAATATTAAGTTCAGCAGCTCTTAAATATTAATTTTGAGATAGCTAAGGGCATATTTGCCGGGATTTATTACCACTTTAATTTGTTGTTGATGCATATAACATCATGATAATAATTGTAGTCACGGTTCACGTAAACTGGTCAAACTTGTGTTAAAAGCTAGCATATGAGAGGAAAATGTTATAGGTTTTGCGTTAATCATATACCAATATGAATTGTTACCCACCGTTTCTAATAAAAATCAAATTCATTGAAAATTTCTGATGAGTTAAATTCTTATTAGATATTTTCTGTAAAATTCATGGCGGTGGTCATTGGGAACGGACTTTTAAGATCTCAAAGGAAAAGCAATTGCCATAGTAGATTTCACAGTACATGGACCAAATGTTAAGATGAAAAAATATTAATGAATCAAGCGAAATGATTTTAGATTGAAGAACTACTTATAGTTGAATGGACACAGACAATTAAATGAGTCTGATAAATCAAAAAGATAAAAAATATAATAATTTAGAACAAACTATACGCTAGTGTCTTTCTTAAAATAAAATATATTAAATTATTTGTCCTAATTCTTACCAATTTGAACAGGCTCTCATCTGCTTTCCATTAGTCAAATTTATTAGGGATACATCAAAGTATTTGTGTTAAAACAAGTCTTAAAATTCTAATTATTATAATATGAGTTCTATTAAACTAATTATTAGACACACCGAAAATGTTGAAAATCATTATTGCAAAAAAATACTAAATTCAAAACTTCAAATACGAAAAATACATGCATAATTTCCAATAAAAATAAATAAATTTTATAATGGCGACAAATTGTCTCTGAATGTGTCAAGAAAATTAGACGAAATGTTACAACTGCTAACCGTACACCAAACTAACATACAACACAGTCAAACGATATTAAATTTACTAATGAAAAGCGCAAATGTAACACAATACATAATATGCTAACATCGGTGGCCATCATTATTTTCAGGTAAATTATATATATAAATATTGCTAAAGAGTAAAACTATCGGCAATAGTATTTTTTTTTTTGACTATTAAATAAACAAGGAAATAAATAGTATTTAACCCGGGTCAATAACCAAATTTATTTCATTTTGTCTTTTTCGTTAAAAGTAAGTTTACTTCAGAGACATTTTGGCGTCATTATATTTGGTATTTTTGTTAAATTATGAGTCGTTCACGATAAATTGAAAATACTTTAAGTTATCAAAATGAAATTTTCGGCATTATAATTCTTTTATAAATTTATTTGTATGCATCAAATTTGGAGAGATGAGCTATTGAGTACGCACACCTAAATCATCAGGTTGGAGCAAAATACAATGTGATCAATAGCTTCATTCATATTTCATGTTTCTTTTTCTTCAAAGAATAAATACTGTAAAACTACAATGCTGAATTAGCTTACAGAACATTTGTAAAGTCATAACATTTTATCTAACCAATGAACTTCAAAATCTTGACTTCGCCGACTTGTTGCTGGTGAAAACAAATACCGATATGTAGCTAAAACTGTAATGATGTATTTTTCAGAGTTTGGTCTTAGGATTAATGTTTGCAAGATGTAACTCCATCGAATTACAGTTGAGACTGCGTGGTGGTTAAGATCATCGGTTGAATAACCTTTACTGCTGTCAATTTCACACCAACTTTACTTGTTACAAAAAAATTTAAACGAATTTGGATAGAATATGTGTTTCTTCATATTTCATCTTCATATATCCTTTGCTCATTATCCTGAACTGACACCAGTCTTTACAACTATTGGATAATAACATACACGTTCATATTTTTTTATGTGAATCTAGATGGACACCATATTGATGCACAACACTGAACTTTACACTGAAATATATTTTCTATCCAGAACGAAAGAAAGTTCCAGAATATTTCGGTTTTCTATTTTTAATTTAGCTCAAATTATATGCCAGTGTCAATTTCTAAATACCTTCACTCTGAATTATGAATATGAAAGTAATTAAACATATTTAATTAAGCAAATGCATGTTAAATTGCAAATTAAATTAATATAATTTTTAGAAACATCAACATAAGAACTTTGAAGTTTCCCTCTTATAGGGCGTTTTTGCCTTATTTTTTCGATTTTCAATGAAATTATTTTTAATTCTTTATATAATACGGTAAATAATCTTAAGTTTCTAGGAATTTTTTTAGTTAATTCAATTATACTCTGATTGTAAAAATAAGAAGAAAAACAAATGTTAATGGGTAAAACCAAGCTGTAATAATGTAATTAAGAACAACCATTTCTAATGTATCCAACCTATGTCTAGTGCAATATATACGAATACAACTTGTAAAGATTATAATAGAAAACTTGTGTTTAATAAAAAAAAATGCAGTGCTTCCGTTTTGCACTTGATAAATACTGTTATTATGTTGCGGCTCTTGCTGTATATGTTGTAGAAACTACTAAAAGTTAAGTGAAAAGTTGAATATTTTGTTTGTACCATATTTTCACCCTACAACCCCCTTAAAAAATGGAAAATATGGTGCAATATCTCCCATACAAAATGAATGGTACATATAAATAACAATAACTAAAAGAGTTATATGCTTTAAGAAAAGTATATAAAAAGAGTAGTCGTATTTATATACTTGTGATTTCAGGATGGGTGCAATTCTCAGAAGTTTCTAAGTTTCACTCATAATTGTATATACTTCATCGTATAGTTATGGAAATACAGTCTTGAATGCATAAGATGTGCATTTTCAAGTATGTTTAGTTATAATAATAATAGTTTGTTTAAAATGCAACGATAGCAAAATTGAAATAATTTGGCAAACATTCAATAATTCAATTTTATGTTAAATTAGTATTTTATAAAGGGTAATATGGAGGATATTTTATAAAGGATATCTAACATAAGAATAGTAAATGCAATGAAGGATTGTAATATTGTAATGACATTTAAATGTTATGAATTTTAATGGATATAGAAATTTTATGTTAAATTTGTTATACTTCAACTGCTTTAAATGCAATTTAGCAACTTATAAGATCAAACTTCATAATCGTTTATTCGGTTTCTATATTTTGTACCCTTTCAGTCCACACCTTTTATGTTTGTCCTTTAGTCAAATACTTGTGAATTTACTTTGTTGAGCACCTATCAGTTTCTCATATTCATGTATTCCTAATTTTTTAAATTTATATTCACACTTTTTATTCTTACTGCGATTTGTGTATTTTGTTCTGAAACTATTTGTTCACTGCATAAGTTGAAATTTGTACTGTTTAATGTACAGCTATTTTAATGTCAAAAGTTTCATCCTTTTTTTATAGTCATTATTTGGTTATATTTGATAATTCTAGGTAACTCAATATTTTTCATCTACCACATCATAGTTCCGGTAATCAATAATTCCATAATAATACTAAAGTGTGACAAATATATAGCAGACTGTTTAAACCCAGTATCATTCATCTTTCGATACAAATTTGTATTTAATTAGAATTTCTTTAGAACAATTTGTACAGAGTTGATTGCCGATACTCACTTAACACGCGCACTTAACACGCGCATCGTACCAGAAAATCATGTTCACAAATCTTTTGCAATCACAGTGATCAATTAACAAATAATGGTTCTATGGTACAAAAATCCACGAATGAATCCAGTTTAAGTAATGCAAGCATAATGTCATTCAATTAAAATCTGTTCCATATGTTTGGAACATCATGTGCCAACTTGTTAAGATAATCATTGAATGTTTCTCTTATGTTACATCCTACATAATCCTGTCAGAATAAATATTATGAATAAATTATAGAAAAAGTATATTAGCATTTTAATCTTCCTATTGCATTGATTTGAAAGGCATAATAAATTACACATTATCCTCTTGTATATTCGTTATTAAACTTACATTTCTAAATGGCACTATACAGCTCTGAGTCATATGGCTTTTATGATAATAATCCATGTAAATATACATGAGAAGTTTATGCTAAATTATATAAAGTCCAGGTTATAGCAATATTAGTATCATATAAATCACCTGTTATATGCAAATGTTTATGTAATTTTATACAATATGAGAATATTTATTGTTCAACAATAATATTATAGTTACCAGATTCATATTGAAACATATAACAAATGAAGATTGTATATCGTATTAGATATTACAATATATAATTATGTTTAACATCGATTATATAAATAAGACTAGTAAACAATGCTTAACCTATGTATATACTATCACCTTTCACTTATCACATAAAACATCAACTCAATTATCAGAGACAAATTAACATTTTACTGTACATTATTTATGTGTTAAGTACACGCCACAGTATACTTAACTACGGTAGAGATAACATTGCTAACTAATTGATATATGGCCTGGTCATCTTTGACGACCATCTGACTTCCATGATCTTGATCAGTTCTAGACCAACAAGCCTTGCTGATAGGTATTCATTCAATTGAAGAATTCATCAAATAATTATTTATTATTACAATTCTAGCTCCCCCAATTACTAAAAGGATTATCCTTTTGGTAATTAATATGGTTGAAACATTGTTCACGTGCATGTTTCGTCCATATTATTCAAAAAAAAAAAGAACTTTAATACTTACGCATCGTATAATGTACTGGAAAAGATAAATTAGTGGACAATTCATTAACACTAAAATTTTACAAAGTTATTGACACACCATAATCTTTAATTCAATCACAATCAATCCTTATAATATTTCAATTGCATTGTGTACACTCTTATGAAGAGTGTACACACTGAGCATTAATACCATGTTTA
>JANSTX010058597.1:0-23752 GCA_027564355.1 Penthetria funebris
GATAAACATTTTTGTTTGTAATTTATAGTAATTCTTGTGAGGCCCGGTCAACGAAATAAACCTACTAAAATTTAAATGTCAGGTCGGGGTTGTCAATTTAAAATTTAAATGATTTTCTGATATTTTTTTAAAAATTTAATGAACATTTCACTTTGTAACAAAATGCCCCAAATTCAACAAATGTGTACCAGGCGAGCAGAAATATAAAGCTTAAAATGTTTAGTCTTAACCAACAACATCAACAATATCCACAATATTTCAAAATTATCAAGTGGGTAACAGGCGAGCAGAATATAGAATTTATTTTCAACACGATATTTTACGTAAATAAAACCTTAGATTGATAAACATTTTTGTTTGTAATTTATAGTAATTCTTGTGAGGCCCGGTCAACGAAAAAAACCTACTAAAATTCAAATTTCAGGTCGGGGTTGCTAATTTAAAATAAAAATGATTTTCTGATATTTTATAAGAAATTTAATGAACCAACAATTCTTAACAAAATGTCCCAAATTCAACAAATGTGTAACAGGCGAGCAGAAATATAAAACTTAAAATGTTTAGTCTTAAACAACAACATACACCAACAATATTAACAGTATTTCAAAATTATAAAGTGGGTAATAGGCGAGCAGAATATAGAAATTATTTTCAAAACGATATTTTACGTAGATAAAACCTTTGATTGATAAACATTTTTGTTTGTAATTTATATTTATTCTTGTGAGGCCCGGTCAATGAAATAAACCTACTAAAATTTAAATTTTAGGTCGGGGTTGCTAATTTAAAATTAAAATGATTTCAATTCAACTCAAAAATCCTTTATTAAGTAATTTGCAATTATATACAAAAAATACATTTGTGATAATTAACAGTGTATAGATGACAAACGAATCTTGTCCACATTGCTTACAGTGCATATAGTGAACTTCTTTTACTATTTATGGAGGGGATAAACTACCTTGGGCCGGTGGAATTTGGATTATGATTTCTACTGGGAAAAGGGATTGGTAAAAACAGTATCTAGTGACAGTAGGAATATGTGGGGAATGTTGGGGAGGAGTATGTAGGGTTGATAGAGTCGTTTATAGGTCTTCGTAAATACATCCAAGGTTTCGTTCCACGTTATACACAAGTTGTGAATCAGTATTGGATCGTTAATGATACAGAGTTAATAAACCATCATTATTATATAGTCTATCACTGAATACCCATATGATAGAGGTGAGGTGCATTGCCTGTTTGATCATATAGTTTATCGCCACGCCGAATATAATGGGCATACGGCTACGTCGCCTGAGAATGGCATTTTTGGACTCTCTTATTTTGGTCAAAATCTCAACGCCTGTTTAACCAGCACTGTATCAACGATAACCGCAGCACGGTAAATTCTTCGGTTACTAATATGCCTATATTCACCAGGCCTTCTGGCACCCGTTAATAATCGAAGAACGTTACGTTCCAGAGTTCGAATTCTATCCATTTGACGTGAGGATATCATGGACCAGGACGCAAATGAATATGTCATTAAAGAACGAATTAGTTGTTTTTAGCATAGGATTTTTATCATTTTATCGTTACATGTTTGCAGTGATCCGAGAATCTTCCTTGAAATTTCATCTATGTGCGGGCCAAATTTAAGAGTGTTGGTGAATCGTGTACCAAGATATTTGATTTCATTAGTATTACTAAGTCTATGACCATTAATAGAGTTAATTTGTTTGTAAAGAATAATTAGTTATACTCGTGGGGTCGTTGTTAGGTTAAAGGATTGGAATGACTATAGCGGCGTTCCAGGATTTTGCTATGTATGCATTGTTATTGAAAAGTGCGCATAGGATCCAGACAAATTTGTTTGAGGATCTCTTGATGACTCGATTTGAATAGCCATCATGACCCCTTGTTATTTTGTTGTTAGAAGATTTAATAATAGACCATAGTTCATCTGTTGTTAGGAATGCCATCGAGTAGTGATAGTCTATGTAATCCAGAATAGCCACCTCAATGTGGATTTAAATCGAGAGATAGCCTTGCATCTACAATGAATAGGTCGAGCAAGCTTTTAGCATTAGGTCTCACGAATGATTGCTCAAGTGAGCCGAGAAAAGTTAGTGAGCCAGCAGAAGGGCCACCAAAGTACCCATTATGTAGAGTTCTGCCATTTGCATCTGTATTGTTTTGCTATAATGAATATTTTGCATTAAAGTTGCCACTCAGAACACGTCTAGCACGAGATCTAGCCGCCATCTCGACAATTGTATTTAGGTCCAACACATTGATTGCGTGTCCCGTTGTGACGGGGACACAAAGAGCAGTTTACTCGCGTCTTCAACCCAAGATAAGACGACCGTAAATTCAATTGAGGCCAGAACCCCCTGAATGTCAATTTGTCTGCCATCCAGATCATTTCTTATAAGGATTGCCGTACCACATCCACGACCGTTGTTGTTATTAAATCTATCCGTCCTGAATACTTTATAGTTATTGATTCGTACTCTATGTTTGCCATTTAATTTAGTGTCGGCAATTAGCAGGACCTGTGGTCGAAGAGATCGCGACAGTTCAGCAAGTTCGTATCGTTTTGTTTTTACTCACCAGGGAGTTTATGTTTAATTGTATTACTCGTATGCTGCACATAGTTAACAGCAGAGATCGCAAATGAATCAAAGAATGATCTCCCGACGGCAGGTAGGATTCTCTTTTTTATAATCGACCATAAAGGCCCTTACTTTTTGTGTCAGAGTGATGAACACATATCCGTACATTCGGTCTGAATTGAATTTAGTGGATTATAGGTGTTAGTATGAGTCAGTATATTAGGCAACGTCTTTTGATTCTGAGTGAATGAGGGGTATCTGGCGGCATTTGCATAAGATATGTTAGGATTGATTGTATTTTGTGTTGATCTAATTTCGAATTCTCTTCAGTTAGTTAGGCATTTAGCTCTTTGCATCTGCAGCAGCCATGATAGTTGGCCGTATGGTCACCATCACAGTTAAGACAAGTAGATGTTATTTTGAGAGATAGGTCCAGAGTTCTGGGATAGCTACCAGGCTCATGGGCATCCGTGCATTTAACGCATCTGTATTTCATATTACAGTTTAAAGCCGCATGACCGAAAGAGTCTTAGATTATTGTGAAAGGGCGTGACAAGTCTTCTGGCGTCTGTTACGGATTTAACCACATTCAAGGTGGTAATCGCCTGGGACATTTCTTCATTTGTATAGCAGTGGTCGAGACCCCTAATGACAAACGATCTTTGCCTATTCTCACGCGGCGTGTGGAAAAAGTATTGCATATTATGTGTCTTCAGGTTACCTGTAAATGCATTATGTTCAGCTGTTATGAGTGCTTTCATGGAAGGTAATTAGGGAAGGATTTTTATGAAGTTCCCAATCTATACTCAACCTGCTCTGAGTTTTCCTTGGACGGAGTTCGGAAGAGTCTGAGAATTCAGAATCGGATATATCTGAGTTGGACAATGTTGTAAACCTGTTGTTGATTGCAATTCTGGAAAGCGGTATTGAACGGGATTTTTTGGTATTTGTCGTGTTGGAGTTATTTAAGCCCTTATGGGAGCAGGATTTTATTACTGAAAGGGATTCATAATTATTATTGTCAAAAGTTTCAATATCAGTTGATGATTTTGGCAATATTGTGGAGGAAGTCCGCCGGGTAGATCTCTTGTTGTTGGCCGTTGCTTGTTGTTTATTGTCTTGGTATTGTTGCGTGTGTTGTCTCTGTAGTTGTAGTTCTTGTATTTGTTGATGTTGATTGTTGATTAGAGTCCTTAACTCTTGAATTTCTTTTCTGAGCTTCATTCTCGACGCCGGTTCTGTAGTATTGGTGGAAGCTGTTAAGTTGATATTCAAATTCTTTTGCGGTTTTAAGTCCTTGGGAACAAAGTTCCAAGCGTCTATTGTATTTGATTCTGTTCATGTAACGCCAAGAAGTAAACATCTAAGTGCTTATAATTGAAAAAAAAAGTTGATTTGAGCATGTCCGTCCGTCCGTCCGTCCGTCCTTGCGCACGATAAGTTGAGAATGCTTATCTGATTTGTGAGGCTAAGTTCGAAGATGAGGAAAATTGGAGTGCTCCTTCAATTACCTCCCATACAAACTTTTTTACTCCTTTTTATTTTTTAGATTAAAATTGTTTGTATAATACATACAGACTTCAAATTTTACATATCTAACTGATATTATAATTGAAAGAATATGTGGGAATATAACCTTAATCGGATTACTCCTTGGAGTACCTCCCATGTATATTGCGCACGATAACTTGAGATTGCATTGACATATTGCCCTGAAATTATGTACGCATCATTTTTATCTCATTTGTGAGCGATAGTTCGATGGTGAGAAAAATTATAGTACTCCTTCAAGTACCTCCCAATACAAACTTTTTACTGCTTTTAGATTGAAATTGGGTGTGTAATATCAAAGATCAATATAATTATATTATATATAATCATATTGTTCTTTTGTATTCTATTGTATTTTAGGCGGGTAACAAAGTTTCAAGGAACTAATATAATTCAGATCATTCGTGTATCGTCTTTAATATACTTTTCACGTCCTAACAAAATGTCCCAAATTCAACAAATGTGTAACAGGCGAACAGAAATATAAAGCTTAAAATGTTTAGTCTTAAACAACAACATACATACACCAACATTCAAAATTATCAAGTGGGTAACAGGCGAGCAGAATATAGACATTATTTTCGATATGATTTTTACGTTAAATATAAACTTTGATTAATACACATTTTTGTTTGTAATTTATAGTTATTCTTGTGAGGCCCGGTCAACGAAATAAACCTATTAAAATTTAGATTTCAGGTCGGGGTTGCTAATTTAAAATTAAAATGATTTTCTGATATTTATTTAAACAATGTAAACAATATTTCAAAATTATCATGTGCGTAACAGGCGAGTAATTTATATTTATTCTCATAGTATATTTTAACGAAATAAACCGGCTCCACTACCGTGATCAATGTGACTTGGTTTTCCAGAAATCAAATGGATTTCAGCAAACCATATACAGTACTTTCATAATTCCTTCAGTTCATGCATTAATCTTAAGGTCAAGCCAATATTCATTTCAGCAGTGTGTTGTAGTTGTGCAATTTTAGTCGTGTTTGAATAGATATTAGTATTAAACCACATTGCCGGTATCCACTATTTAGAGGCACTTGTGTGATTGATTATGACCCAGACCATCTGAATAAATTATGACAAGCATTAAATGTCTTTGGCTGCGGCGCGTATTATGTGCGGTAAAACCACTTTAACTTATTAATTATTTATGTACGTATACTATAAATATATTAAAATATATTATCAAAAATTCTTTGTATCTCACATTTTGATTAAATTAAATTTATTTCAGAAAAGTTTTCACAAATTTGCATAGAATTAATATTTCGATTTAATCGTTCGTTAAAATGTGTAATTTTCGTCTTATAACGAAACCTTATTTAATATTTCGTATTATTATTATGCCATCAAGCAAAATAAGATGAAAATAATCCCAAATAATTTAGTCTTTTATCCTTTTTAAAATACTTCTAAGATCAAAACAAATCCACAAAAGTTAACTATTGCCATATTAGAAAAGAATATTAAGGACATTTATATATGAACAGGGAGAGAGGGTTTGTATTTATATATATTTATATAATTATAAACCGAAGAAAATGGAAAATGAAAATGAGAAAATTATATATAGTCGCACTAATAAGAATGCAATATATAGTCGAATATAAAATACAATAAATATATAAATATATACTTGTATATTATAGGGGTAGATAGAAGTGAAATTTAAGGGAAAATATACCTCTGTATATGAGTATAAGGAAAATTAAATTGAGGGTAACTGTAAAATGTACATATTCAAAATGTACAGAAGAATATTATTGTACCATTTGGGATATCTCGGATATATGAACGCGTCGTCATATCGTCAAAGTTATAGTCTTTGAATTGTAAGCGAGCAACGAGACAATACACAAAACACCCCACAAAGGATCTCACATATCTATATATATACTACAGAGATCGTCCTGGTTTATTATTTTCTATATCTCCCATTTTTTTTTTCCTTTTTTTTTTTTTTTCAGTTAAAGACAAGAAAATATGCCCTCACGAGAATTTTCCCAAATTACATAGTAATGGATTTTTTTTTATTAAGGCATTTTGAAGTCAAGAATAAATTGAAGGATTCGTACTGTAATGAGAATTTTATATGTAATGTGGTGGCGGTGCCGTTCATATATACATTATGGTAAAATAAAACAATTTCATTTTCACGGTGTTTATATTGTAACATTTTTTTGGTGCATATTTATTTTCTAAAGGGAAAACATTATTTTTGCTTCCTGTATAGTCGTATATTTTTTAGATTTTCACCGAAAATTTGTGAATGGTAGTAAAATTTGAACTGAAATTAAATTTGGGAATGTCACACCTTTTATATTTGTTATAAGTAAGAGAGTAATCCTCACATAAGTTTATTGGAAAGGAAGAACCATTATAACAAAATAGTATAGTGATAATGCTATATATATACTACTATACAATTTGTTGATCCCTATGCACAAGATCGCTAAGTCTATTTGGTTTTGCTAAGACATTATTTAAGTAGATCTTCATTTAGCATAACAATATCGTTGATGGAATGGTCTAAAGACTCGGTTATTTATCTCTGTTTTACAATTACTTCATGAATAACTTTACTTTACAAATCGATATCGCTATGGGATCCTCGAAATCAGCATGACGGTTCAGCTAGTTTCTCTATTTTCTTACCCTTTACTCCTCTAATTTACTCTCTTTGTCAATAGGCACATCAGCAATCCTTTTCGCCCCCAGTTCCAATTGAATTATAACTTACACACAGTTTACATATGCCATAAAACCTTCAAGTGTTGTCAGGTTCGCAATAAAATCATCTAGGACCAATGCGCTTTAATTTAAATTGTTAATTTTCACTTGTTTTATAAAAATATTATGTAATAAAGGATGTTTGAATTGTGATTCGTAATAGAGAGTCAATAAAATCATCTAGGACCAATGTAGAAGACTTGCTAATGTCTTTTTTTTTATGTACATTGGGGTGTAAGACAGGAATGTACACATTTAACACTATTATTAATTTCTTCGAAGGCCGTCTTATTGGTCGTGCTCCACTTCGGTGTTGGTTCATTGCAATATTTCCACTGCATATGTTAGAATGGGTCTTACACATATTTTTAAAAATTCGTACTTTACATAATAGTAACATAAACTTGTGAAAAATTGGAGAAGGCATTACTACGTATTTTACCGTTTATACCATGTCTCTATCTTTAAACGTTTACGAGAAATTGCAATTATTGTATTTCATAGGTTTTTTGGATTTTCATCAGGAGAGCATAATCTTTAGAAGATCCATTTTATTTAAAATATAAATATCTCGTAAACGGTCATAGACAGAGTTTTCGTGTCTAAGGATGAAATATACAGAAAGTCGTTGCGCATTTTTTACAATTAAAATAATTGTAATAGCATTAAGTTTTTCGATGTTCCAGACTAATTGTTGTAGCAAAATATCTAGCATGTGTGTAAAACTGGAGGAGGCGTTCCTACGTATTTTATCGTTTAAAATATGCCTCTATCTTAAACCGTTTACGAAAAATTGCAATTTTTGTTTTTGAAAAAAAACTTTGGTTCATTAATATAGAGATCATAATCTTTAGAAGATGTATTTTATTTGGGAACGAGTTAAAGATAGAGTTTTCGTGCCAAATTCAAGTTTTCATTAATTGTCGATTATCTGGCCAAATTCAATATCAAATGAGAATGTATGAAGCCTGGCAGATCTGGAGCCGATGAATTGTCAACTGGTAAAAGTGAAATTGTAATTGCAAAAAACTACTTGACTGGATTTAATATCAATTCTTCAATGTCAACATTTGATTACATATTGTTTAGCTCTGAACGCACGATTTTGTTTCAATTCATACGAATCAAATTGTGTCCTTTTTTCCTTAAGTGCTTGAATAGTGGTCGAGTAATCTAGAATATTTCTTAATTGATCGATTAACTCGTCTATATCTTAGACTATATTTTCGTTTACTTACGAGTTACCAGTAGTCATTTGCTGATGAGCATCTATGTAATTTTTTTCTAAGTGGTACATATTCAGCTATTTAATAATTATTGCAATTACAGTATATGCTGTAAGAAATCATGAGAACTTTCATGTTGTATGCAGATAATTAGAATTAAACTATTATTTAAATAATCTAATGGCTGGTGTATAGCGTTCCTTATAATAGAACGTACATTCGAAATGTTTGCAAAATTCTCAATTTTAAATCTGATAACAGAACTAATTTTAAGGTCATGCAAATAATTTTCTATGGTTAAAAGAAATTTATGTACAGTGCAACAAATATTTCACTGTCTTATAAAGAACACGTAAATTTACATAATTCGTGGTAGTAAATAGTAAATCACGATAAGGGTTGATTTAAATAAATTTTAGTTTTTCTTATAAATCCTATATATTTCACATTAAATTATATGAAGTAACCACACTACCATAGACTATGTATAAGTTTTGCAATGAATTGGGTTGTATTTCATCAGGACAATGTGTTAGACTCCTACATATACAGCGTATATATATATAAATTATCCATTCAGGTGAATTAAAGTTATTAACATTTCCTCAGCAAAAGATAATACAAGTTGATTGGGGCTGATGGTCGATGGGTAAGTTATATTATTTATATCGTCATATATATGTATAGATATCTTTTCTGATAATAAAATTTGCATATAAAGATAGATAGATAATGATATTTATTCATGTTAAACATTCCATTTAATGACCCTTTTATCAGTCATTAGATACGATTTATAACCGGAATTTAATATCAAAAAATGAAGTTAAATGTATGAAAATAGTACTGGTAAAATAAAATAGGGGAATGTTCAATTACTATGAATATCGTGCAAATGAAAAATATTCTGAATGAATAATAATTGAGTGGAAAATTGGACATTCAATATAATTAGAATTTGAAATAGGTCCTTAAGCTTTGAAATTACATTTTAAAAGAAGCATTGAAATTTAGTTAGTAAATGCAATCACTTACGATGAAAAATGATGGATGTTTTATGCATGTGATCAAAATTTACACTCTACAAGTGAAGTGAGGTATATAAAACATACTAAATATATATGCATTACCACAATTGAATGACAAATACAAGACATAGTAAGATGGATAGATTGGAGAGACCAAGGGTGAAAGAATGCCAGATAAATGAAATCGCATATTTGCAATGAATCAACAGCCTATGGGAAGGCCTCCAAGAGATAACGAGAAAATTGGACATCCCATCTAAGAACTAAATTTTTAGAAAAAACACAGGTCCTTGAAAGTAGTCCCATATGAGAATACAGCTAATTACCTAGGCATGACACGCCAGACTAAGGTGGAATTTACATTTTAAGACAAAACAAGAAGAGTTAAAGTTAAAATACAAAAATATATATTGGTTATTTAACAAGTTCTCAAGCCGGTATGTACTTATGGAATTCAACTATGGGATTATTTATATAAGTCAAAGTAATAAATGTTTCATTCAACGCTTTCAGAACATAGTACTAAGTGGTATCGTCGATGCTCCTTGTTATATTCCTAATGACAATCCACATAAGAATCTTGAGGTAGAAACTGTCGATAATGTCAACAAAAAATTTACTAGAAGTCACTAACAACGACAGTTTAAAGTTTATAATATAACTGATAGGTTAAACATCGCTTATGAATATATACATAACATTCTACAAGGATATTTGCATATCATTTTCAGCATCGATCTTACATAAAAATCTAGCATACATAAGTCCTGAAAGTTTTTATCCCTTTTAATTGCTTGATCATCTTAATTTTTATTCATCTAGGGCACTTTAGGAAGCATTACGATGATGTCAATTTGTTGTTTCTAATATTTCTAAATTAAGACGAAAATGTAAACTCAAATTTCTATAATTGCAATTTACTGCCTGAAAAATATAGGGTATATCACAATCATCGACGATGAAAGTTTTGACCGCATTTAATTTGCATTACCCTTTAGAAATATTTTTGAAGTGATGACAGATAGTAAGAATAACACGGAGAATGTATGTCCTGTTTACGATCAGAAATCTCACGAATGTATTCAATTAGGAAGATTTTTACTCGACAAGAACTCATCATCATCATTGACAGAATATTGGACCTCATATGGAATATTATTGATCAATTATCTCTCTAATAATATTTTCTTATATGATGTGGATAAAAACAAATTTAGAAATTAACATACTATTTTGTATCTCGTTAATCTACATATGTGGTCTCATGATAAAACTTAAGGGCTGTAAGGATAAAATTTTTAATTTACGGTTATTCATATGTGATCTCACGTTAATAAGTTAAGGAAATGATGAGGCACTTATTATATGCATCTGGGTAACACACTTCTAACGCTCCTGTTTGCGTCTGATACTAAATATAAAAAAACTGTGCCGGTACAAGCATTCTAAAAGAACTTATTGTTACTCAGGCTTCAGAATTTTTATTTGAAAATTTGCAATTTTAGTTGTTCCTAAATACAACTATTGAAGTCTATGTACAATTTGGTCATGTTTCCAAATTAAATTGGTTACGAGTCACCGGAATATTACTACATACTCTCGTACGAGTTTGTAATAAATGTTTGATAAATAGTTAATAAAATTGAAAACTCATAAGTTGATATGAAATTTGCAATTTCCTGTTTCGTACTATAGTAAAATAAATGTCCTCAACATTTTTATTATTCATATTTGATTTTACGTATATATTGAAATTACATTGGTGAAAGGAAATAAAAAATTTAATTGCATCAAATAGAATTTACTTTATTCAGGTCCAAAAATTAAATTCTGGATTTCATACAATTTTTTAACGTTAAGTGGAATAGATTGGAGAGGTAGAAGCTTGGGTCAGTTCAGGTATTCTTGCTGACTTTGAAATTCTATGCGTTACTATAAAAGAAGCATACGTTACAGATTTTAATTAGTTCATGATTTGTTAAAAATAGAATACATTGAAAGTAAATCACTAAGGCGCTAAGTATATATTAGAGTAATTTATAACCACTTAACACTCATATACCTATGCGAATCATCTTTTATTACAAGAGGAAATGGTATACTTCGCAGGTGTTTTCTATCGGAGGACCACGTGATATGGGTAAACAGGCCAAGAATAATTAGTAAAAAATGGCAAAGATTATTCATCAAATAACCATTGCTAAGCGGCGTATAAATAAATGGTCTCAATATCCAAAACTATATTTTATTAATTAGTAAAATATAGAGAGACAATCATATGCAATTCCTGTATTTCATTTAAAATGCAAATATCTCGGAAACGGTTATAGACAGAGCTTTCTTGCAATTAAAAGCGATGCTGACATACTTGGAATAGCTCGAGTTTTTCCGCTTTTTTCCACTAACTGTTGTAGCAGAAAATCTGACATATGTGTATAAAATACATTACGCATTACTACATCTTTTACCGTTTACACAATGTGTCTATCTATAACGGTTTACTAGAAATTATAATTTTTTAGATTTGTGCGTTTGTATCAGGGGATCATAATCTGTAGAAGATGTATTTTATATAAATGCAAATATCTCGGAAACAGTTATAGATAGAGTTTTCGTGTCTAATGATGAAATATGTAGAAATACGTTGCGCATCTTTTTCAATTAAATGCGATGCTGATATCCTTGTAATAGCTTGATTTTTTCCGGTTTTTTCGACTAACTATTGTAGCAGAATAATGTGTATAAAATACAGTAGGCATTGATGTTGTATAAATTTCAAGATGATAATGATCCCCTGCATTTGATCTGCTTATAAAATAATATCAAATTATTATGGAGAATTTATAGTCTAGAATAATGTACAATATTTTTTTTTCATTTTTGAATCTCAAAATACAAAATAATTGACAGCAAGTGGGAAATGATGTTAAATTACATGTCTAATGCTCGTATTGCAGACAGAAATTGAATAAATTTATTTATTTCATTTGTTGATGACTTTATTATTGATTATCTTCATATTTCATTTTAATATTCAGCCTGAGCATCCATACAATTTTTAGGACGTATATAATAAAGGATCGAGTACATTATTTTAGGGTTGGAGGGATGAATGTGTAATTCATTTATAGAATATGTTGAAGTTATATTTCATTTACATATTGAAAATTCTTTTTTTTTTATTTTTTTATTTAGATAATAATATTTATGGCATTATAATAATAATCAACATGAAGTGACATTTCACAAAGGGAAAAACGTATAGTAAAAAAATTATGGAAAATTTTTTTTTCCATTTTCATTCAAGTGAGTTAAATTGAAATAATAATATTTTAATGGATTGGGAAAATGCTTCAAGCTCATTGTTTTATTATTACATACAACACTAACAACAAATAGAAATAAAAGAATTTTAATTAGCTTTTGCAATTTTAATTAAATATTTACATTTTATTATTACCGACGGTCTGAGTTATATGCTTAAAAATAATTTCTGATAATGTGCTAATTTACCTTTATGAAGTTACTGTTGAGAACAGATTTATCCATTAATATTATCAAATTAAACTCAGGTAAAGTTGTAAGAGGTAGTGGTACAGTTAAAGCTCACGCTGCAGAAACTTCAAATTACTCATAACACCTAAGGAAATGTCCTTGAATTGAACACAAAGCCAACGATGACATTTAGTTTTCGCATTGATTTGAAATCTGTAATATTATTGCAAAGTCTGTTCGATTTAAACTAGAGCAGTGAGCATGTGGCGTGAAGGTGACAAACACTCAATTACAAAACAATTCAAAAAGTAACTTATTTGGATCCTGACAGGCAGCAAAAGTTACAAAATGGTCTAACAATTGACGAAAAATAGAGAAAATCGCTATTGGATATACGCAACTTTAGTTATTGCGGATTTTGACTATTTGATCATTTGGCATGCAACTTATTGATGAAATGATGAAGAATGAAAATAAAAACGAAACCAATAACATCCATGTAAGAGATTTCTAGAATCTACGAATAGTATAGAGTTGATTGCATAACAAAGTTGGGAAAAGTGCACGACGGGATAACGTAAATACTTCAAAAATATTCAAGATCGATAAGAAAACTCTATGAAAAGTAATATGGGACAGTAAAATCATTTCAAATGATACAAAATAAATGTATAGTTGCGAGAGCACTTTAGCCAGATGCATTACACGTCGATTAAATAATTCTGCTCTAAATGTAAG
Source organism: Penthetria funebris (assembly GCA_027564355.1). Lineage (NCBI taxonomy): Eukaryota > Metazoa > Arthropoda > Insecta > Diptera > Pleciidae > Penthetria > Penthetria funebris. The sequence continues at coordinate 13,384 of JANSTX010058597.1, forward strand.
GGAATTAAAATTCACATTACATTATTGACGTTGGTAATTTGTATTTTACATTCTATTATTGGTGAAGTGTGATCATCTGATGATATTCACGCCGTGATTAAGTTTATTTGCAATAGTTATACAATATAGGATCAGTATTGGAACCCATTATTCGTAAAGAATAGGCTAGGTCTAGACCTATCAGATCATCCACTTATCACGTAAACACGTTAACAATCATATTTAAACTATCGTTCAAAATACATGCAGTTGATAGCTTCAATCGTATTCTGATATGTCAGTATTCAGAAAAGCTTGCTGTAGAAAATTTTGGATCATGGAAAGTGCCGTCCAAATTGATGAACATAAGCTGCAGTCTTTATTGTGACTCGTAGTGATAGAATCTTGAATCATGAAAAGTTTGGTGATACATTTGATGTACGTACATTGAGATTTTAACCACGGTTGTATTTTTCATCAATATTATGCCAAACTCATCTTAGTTTTGGTTATGACAAAGGTGAACAACAATGAACCCTCAAAGTTTGATATGGGACTTAAGTAATTGACTTGTCGATGTTAACTTTGTCCAAAATATATGTTTGTTGGCATAAACAGAAACGGTATAGTTCACAGATTATCGGATCTTGAGGTGACTGAAACAATTCTACCTATTGTAATGAAGATTGAAATGATAATATTGATTCTTATCATAAGGAATATTAGTATTTCCAATAATTCTTAGATTTAGCTTTGGGAGAAAGAAATTCAATAATTTCTCAAAATCAGTTCAAGTAAATTAGAATTGGTTTGTTAATGAATCATTCTATCATTATTCGAACGAGATCATTGGAATTCATACTCACATGCACTCTCCGAAACACTCTGCTTCCACTCATTCAACGACATGCAGAAGGGAATTAGGCTCTGATATCCTGTCATCCAGAATGTAATCCTCTGTCGTGCTAATGGCATTACAACGTCAGCCATGAGCATGGTGTAGTATCTTTCCATCATCCTAGCCATATTATTTATTTGTAGGAATTGTGCGCATTGTACCCGTTATTCCTATATAAGCCAGTCTTTGTATTCTATCTATCTTCTTTCTGGCAGTCGTTTGCATGTCATTTTGCTACCAGATCACCGAAGCATAAGATATTATGGGTCTTAGCATCATAGTATATAATCAGTATGCAGATTTCGGTGAGATTTCCCACGTTTTTCCGCACACCGTGGTACATTGATGTAATGCTCTTGTAGCCTTTTGAATCCAAACATCAATATGTCTATTCTATTTTACTAATTTTGTTCATGTCGTCGGTCCTATTTGTAATAAATAAGGTTTACTCATTCTTTAGAAGTTATTGATGAATTTTGCATTAACGAGTTTCTTTCTTTCTACTTCTAAACAAATCTCATTACATGTTCTTACTGAATTTGTTTATGTCCAATTTGGTGGATTTTACTACTCACTTAATTTTTGATAGCTCGTCTCCAGTTATAAGAATTTGATATTTACGATATGCTGCTTCATATATGGTCATGTTGATATTTTCTTAAACTTACTTCTAACTTGCTTCTACTTATCTTTTGACAATAATTCAATATTAATTTTCTCAATACTATATGGAACCTTAGGTTTAACATGATTTACAATAATTCTGATGAACCTTTTTAAAATTATCTAAACAATGATTAAACGTGTTCAACCCTATATTTTACCATTCGTTTTGTGTAATTTTTAATGTAAAAAAGTATTGACTATTCGTAGTTATACTAGCACTAAAACCTATCATGTGATTAAACACTGAATTTATTAAATGAGTCTATTTCATGGTATAGGTTATCGTATGAAGTCTTAGTTTCCCTTCATTGTTTATTAGTTTCCTGCACATATGTTTCAATTTTGTATATTACGCAATTTTTGATTTTTGGAAACCCTGAATAATCATTCTCTGGATAGTTGAATTTGTGTATATTAAGTTCAAATTTAAATCTATTGGATTACTTGGTTCTTATCTCCGCTATTAGAAACGAGTATATAATTATTCTACCAGTTCATTAGGCCCTGGGAACGAAGTTCCAAGGGTCTATTGTGTTTGATTGCGATCATGTAACGCCAAGAAATAAACATCTCAGAAAAGAAAAATTACACAGAAGTGCTATAATTGAAAAAAAAGTTGATTTAAGCATGTCCGTCCGTCCGTCCGTCCGCCCGTCCGTGCGCACGATAACTTGAGAACGCTTTGAGATAAGTTCGAAGATCAGTAAAATTGGAGAGTTCCTTCAAGTACCTCCCATACCAACATTTAAATCCTTTTAGATTAAAATTGTTAGTATAATACATACAGATTGAAAATTTTACATATATAACTGATATTATAATTGAAAGAATGTGTGGGAGTATAAGCTTTATCGGATTACTCCTTGAAGTACCTCCCATGTATATTGTGCACGATAACTTGAGAATGCTATGACATATCGTCATGAAATTATGAACGCGTCATTTTTATACCATTTGAGAGCGATAATTCGGTGGTGAGAAAAATTGGAGTACTCCTTCAAGTACCTCCCATATAAACTTTTTACTCCTTTTAGATTAAAATTGTGTGTATAATATCAAAAAATAATATAATTATGTTATATGTAATTATATTGTTATTTTGATTTACATACCTGTAATTTTAGGCGGGTAAAAAAGTTTCAAGGGAATATTATATTTGAGATCATTCGTGTATCGTCTTGAAGGAATCATCGTTATTATAATTAAAAATATATGAAAATGTTAACTTGATCAGATAACTTCCTAGCGTGCCTCCCATGTATAATTTTTACTCCTTACTGATTAAAATAAGTTATATGATAGTAACATTCAATAATTTAAGCGAAAATTCTAGGTATGAGACATTAACTATTTTGCAATTTTCTTTTATGAATATTTATATATTATGTTGTGATCTGTCAAACAAATTCCAGGGCCTCCAATAATTGGCAACCAATTATACGTTTCTCTTGTTTTTCTTAGTTTTTGTTAAGGCACGAAAGTGAATTTATTGGTTTTTAGTTTCTATTGAATGACACTATAATGAGCTATTGAATGACACTATATATGCCGGTATGCAAAACAAATCAGGCAATAGTGTTCAATTTTGTTAATTTTTGTCCTCCTTTTTTTCTTTTTGTTAAATTGGAATGGATGAATTGTCTGATATTATACCAAAGTGTACCGGAAATCAAAAAAAAAAAAGGTTCCTCCGCCAGTATCATGGGTTTAACATATTTCTAAGATTCTAGACCCAAAGGTTGCCATCGAATTCCTGTCCAATTATTTATCAATTGCTGCCCAATCTATTGTTTGAAATCCCACAGTGAATTATGTTGATAGAATTGACGATAATTCCTAATTTGTATACCAAACTGCGCTCCAGAATTACCAATTTTAGCCAAGTTAAAATTAATGGTGGTAATTTTAAATTCTGTTACTAACAACTACTTCAACTTATTATATAACCCTCGGATTTGAAGTACACGTCAACAGGATTAGTTGTTGACGTATCGGATATACCATGAATCAATCGCATGAACTGTGGTATAGTCTGAAAATAATTTAAAATATTAATGCTAATGCGTGTTTCACTCTAATTAAAATACTCGTCTCTAATTGCAGATATTTCTTTGTACCAATATTCAATTTGGTTTATTCAATAAACATGTACTAATTAATGAAATGAAATTATCATTCAAATTAATGTCAATTTAATTATAATTATGATGAACTATTTAATAAATATAAACGTGTATTCAAATATAATCAATTAGGTTGATGCATATACTTATAGCCGTAATATTTATAAGCTTCATTGAATTTTATAATTAATGAGTGACATTTTATATAATATAATGAATAAAACCATGAGCCATAATTATTTGCATTCACTATAATTTAGACAATTTTATATTAATTTTTTAGAATAAATTATTGATTTTAATAAGTAAAGCTTTTGGAAACTATACACTTTAGAATTTGTCATGTGTTAAGTTGTGGCATTATATCATCAGCTGTTGACAGCATAGAGTATCAATAATACAATAATTTCATTGACCAAACGCTTGCAGTGTTATTTTCAACCATATATTATCGAACGAATACATTTCACCAATAATGATGATTCGCTTGACTGAACTCTGTCAATCTATTCATTAGCAGTGTCTCAGATTTGTCAATACTGGGTTGAATTAGACGCTCTGTTTAGTAGCAGTTTCCGGTTCGTTTTCTTATCAGACGGTATATGGGTTCCCTTAATGTTATTTGAATTTGCGTTTTTCTCAAACTTTATATATACTGCTAATGTCCAAATTTCTCGCCATCTCATCGGAGGTCTTCCTATAGGCCATGTTCCATCTGGATGTTGTTTCATTGCAATATTTACGAATCTATTATCTGGCAATCTTTCAACATGGTCTCTCCTAAAACGCCTTCTGGTTCTTGTCCACCTTACTATGTGTTGAATTTGACATTAATTTCGGAATGACCGATGATAGTATGTTAGATCTTCATTTCTCATAAGTTGTTTACTTTTGGATCACTGCGGAAATCCATATGAAGTGGAATATGTTAAAATAGGTCTTACGCATTTTTTATAAATTCGTACTTCTAGCAATATGAACTTGTTCAAATGACGTCACGAAGGCATGCCGATATTGATGCAGCCTTGTTGGTTTGATTGTGAACTTCTGGGATAACATCTCGATATCTGCTTGTTTCTGCACCCATGTAACGAAAGCTTATAACTTACTCAATTGGTACGTAATGATTTCGTTCATAATCATATTGAACAATTTTGAGCTCAAACTATCACCCTGACGGATTCCAGTTGATATGGGTATTTCATTTGTGAGCTTTAAGTTAACTTTAATTGTGATGTTAACATTTATCTGCTATATAAAACCAGTTATGTTTTGCTGGATGTTCTGCGTCTTCTAAAATGCTTATAAAATCATCAAGTTATTCAAGATCAACAAAACACGTGAGAATTGATGTGTTGTAATCAATGGGCTTCGCCACAAGTTCTGGTAATATGAATTTAGTTTATCTATTCATTCTGAAGCCATTTTGTTCATGGCAAATTTCAGTTTTAGAAGCGAGTTCATCGCTACTAATAATTTAGTGACTAGTTTCTGAACAGCACTTAATAAAATGATATCACGATAGTTTCTCGGATCGGTTTTACTGCCCTTTTTCAATATAGGTATTTTTTATATTGGTTCTCCAATCGGTGGATATCTCTTTGCATTCAAGTAATTTATTAAATTTCAGCATTTTGGTTGTCCCTACCATATTTTAGACACTCGTTTGAGATGTCATAAATACCGGGAAATTTGCGCTTTTTCAGTGTTTTCAGTTGTTCAATCAGATATTGGTTGACATAAAAATTATTATATTGTATGTCTCAAATGAAACTCTTCTGTATTTGAAAATAAATATTGCTTCTGCAAATACTGATGAATTTTGGGTTTCTTTCTATTTCTGAGAAAGTTCCAAATTTGACTAAAACGGTTCCAGTATTCGATTTTAAGTTGGGTATTTTAGCATATTAGTTCCGTTTCTAATGAGTTTACATAGTCTGTATTCAACTGGGGTTTTAAGGTTTCTGTATTTTAGGTACGTCTGCCTTTTTTCCGTTGCCATACTAAAGATTCTAAAATACCTTAGTCAAAAATACTTCTGTGTAGCTTTATTATCACTGCCACTTGTAATCTACATAACTTACTGAAATTTAGATAAAGATATATGACAGATTTTGGCATTACTACTATCAAAACTGACATCATATGGTATTTCCTCGAATTTAAGCTGTACCATGTTATTGATATAGAAGATTCGCATTCGTCCAGAAATGGAGACGCAAATGAAAGTGGTAAAATATTGTATGAGCTGACATATCAGGGAATGTTGGTTTTCAATGATGTTGGTCAATGAAATGAACATATTACACTTATAGAAATTGCGTTTGTCATTACTTCTCTAAATAATTACTCCCCTAAATAAAAAAATTCATAAATTTTCAATTACGTAATTAATTTTATTAATTGAGTATATGCATACTCGTCCCATTTTATATAAAATATAAATTGGCCCACAGTCATTTGTTTTCAAATTTATTTAACAAATGAAACATATGGTCAATAAATAATTTAACAACTGCGATAAACATTTTAGTGAACAATCTGATTTATTATAAGCAAGTGAATTTTTGGACAGAACATTTAATTCGTATAAAAATTGGGTAGTAATTGAAACAGAAATTTGTCACAAATTAAAAATTCAGTGCCAATATTCAAATTTATTTTTCAAAATAATGGAATTACGCAATTCAAAATCTATTACATAATGGGTTCTAGAATATACGTACAGTTAGAGTTACTTACAATCTGATAGATTTTGCTACGCAAAAAATAGATTTAACGACAAAAAATGTTAATTATCTAAGTAACGATACGTGTAAGTTAGTCGCATTTTGACGATTGGCCACAATTTGCATATGGATGAACAGAAGTTATAAAGACGACAGTCATACTCACTTAAATTACATGGCAACACCATTTATGCCTCAGAGACGTAGTATGTTTGTCAAAATGAGATTTATATGGTTTAATGACTGTTTTATGCATTTAAAATTGTTAACCCCGCAATTTAATCTTAATAACCGAGAACAGAAATAAGTTTGATAATAAGTCAGAACAAAACAGGCAATGGGAAATCAGTTCAGTGTTTTGCGTCTTTAAATACTTTATTTATTAAAAAAGCTTTATTAAAGCTTGCAGATTGTTATGGAGAAGACTGATGCGTCCCTTTTAATTGTTTTTGCTTTATTAGGTGTCAAACATTACCAGTTTTTATCGCCTTGAGAGTAATGATAACTAAATGTGTCGATTTGCCAAATAATGAAGAAATCATGTTTTTGGAACGATAGTGTTGAAATATTCAAATAGCTGATAATAAACATAATTTCCATTCTTTTCGCAAAATTAAATTTCTATAATTATTGCCAAAACCAAACTTATAAATGGAAAATTCAATCTATTGCAAACTCAAACTTTCTGCTGGTAATTAGGTAATTACTGTACTGATGAAAACTATTTATTCGAAACAAGAGTTCAACATATTAGCACTTATTTTTAAGGTTATATATATATTTATCTCTTTATTTTCCCCTTTATTTCTTCGGTTGCGAATGGCGAATTGTATGGTATGTTTTAACCAAAGCTACTACTAGAATGTAAAAGTCTCTAGCCAAATATTGGTGTGACTTATTTCCTATAGTGGAATCAAAATAGCTAATAGAAGACTCAAATTAATTGTACTACGTTAACCAAATTTATTAAACAAATCATAAAATAGAAATCCTATTTTGATGGTTTCCAAAATATATTTAATAATTCCATTTACAATTAATTTATGATTATTTTATTTGGGATATATATAATTATATGGTACATAATAAAAACCAAATCGCTGCTAATATTCGATGACAATATCAAATTATAACTTATCTTAATTCTAATTAAAACAAATGGTTTTGATTTAACATATTGTTTTGTGTATTTGACATACGTTGGGTAATAATAGCATAAAACCATATTCTGTATAAGCAAAGAAAAACCAAACACTTAAGTCATTTCCCATTATTATACAAAAAAGTTAAAAGGGTGATTTGCTCTGGTTTTTCTTCTCCGAGCTCAGCCCCTATAAGTGTATTTCATTTTATATACAATTTAGTGGGTATATAAAATGTATTTATATATTACATTTAACTGCTTCTTATATGGAAGGGATGTAAGCGAGTGATGTGAAGATATTTGTGAATAGAAGATCCATATTCAATGTTCATTCATTCCATTTCGAAAATTACATTAGGGGCATCTCTGCTGGCATACAAATGTGTATATTAATTACAGTGCTTAAGAATCATTGTAGGTGATGTGATTTTTACACTATGGGTTATCCATGGAAAATGTTAAGCAAACACATTATATTTACTTATATTGTCGGGTTTGTAGGTTTGATGATCTATCTACGAGATGGTCTCTTAATTAGCATAATATTTTCTCAAGTAGAAAATTGAAATAAAGGAATGTGTAATGTAAAACTATTTAGTATATGATTTCCTGTCGATTACCCTCTTATATATTTTACTTAATGAAACAGATTTACACATTTAAGTTACTTATATGATAATGGCTATGATAATGAAACATATATAGCTTAACATAATACCATAGACCTTTTGAATGTAATATTGTAACTAAAAATATTTGCGATTAATTTAAATAAACTGTTGGTCTTAAAAATATTATGCATAACATTGTTGGATAGAAGTGAATTGAATTGGATCACAATGAAGACTTTTGGCTTATGGAAACATTCAAGATTTAGAACCTGAAACGTTACAATAATGCTTGAATTGACTCAATAGTTTATAAGATATAAAGTCGACATTGTGGATAGAGCGAGATTCAATAGAAGAAAACGGATAAAATACTATATTATCTGGAGAAAACGTTTGTTTTCTGGAAAACCGATCCATATGTATTGGAATAGTGGATTTAATTTTTAACTAAGTGTCTCTGTAATGCTTATAATCTTGATTATTGGAATCCGATATCAGAGCGAATAATCATATAGTAGCAGTAGTGTTAAATGTGCAAAAATTGTTAAGATTTACGCACTACTGATAAGATATTATCTGACAAGTAGACTTATAATTGTCTACTTTTATTTCTGGGGTTAAGAGTTCGTTTACTGTTTTTGGTATGATGGCTAATAATAAAGAAGAGAAACAAACATTATTAATGTGATGGACTAATAGAATCTGTCGATATAATATGGTTAACAGAATAAATAATTTGATAAAAATGCAACGCAAGATAATCGTACAGTGCTTAAGAACATAACGTTAAATTTAATGTATTGACGGTTTGTTGATGTCATACGGAATTCAGCTAAGAGTTGGAGTCAAGCATGTATTTGTAACTAACATAGACAATTTAGTAAATTGATCGCAAACGTACTCAAATTTGACAGTCAAATCGTAGCCGGAAAAAGATTAGCTTCTTTACTTTTCCACAAAATTCATGAGTCTGTATCTCTAACCGTTAACAATATATTACTTCACCAAGTCTATATATTAAACCGTCCATAAAGAATTTTTTTAAAATTATTCTTTTTCAAATAGTGATGGTCTCCTGTTACACATATTGAAAATTGAGAAAATTTCAAATTTTGATATTCAGTTCTCTTACACATATTCAAAATTAAGAAAATAGGCATTAATTTGAACAAATTTTGAGTATGAACCAGGAATCAATAAATTTATGACAATGTTATTTTTTAATATGGAGTTAAAGACAGGTAGGTATTTGGAAAGATCATAGATTTAATAACTTGATTGCTAAAATATCCTACTCCAATTTGACAGCTTAATCGTAAAGGTAGAAAGATAAGTTTTGCTTGTTAATTATTCTCCCAGTACACATTGAGTCAATCTTTCTAACGATATATAATTTGACACCGAGTTTATATATTTAAATTATGATCACCTGATACAGATATTTAAAATTAACAAAATGTGCATTGATTTAACAATTTTTGATTACTTGAACAAGAAAAATACATAACGTCATATGCGCTACTGTTGCAGATATTTAAATTTAAGAAAATTAACAATTATGAACGTCTTGTAAAGTTATCTCTAATTTGTTCTATTCCAATGTGTTAATCGTAGCGGCAGAAGGATTACTGTTGCTCGTTAACTATGCCTATAGACACGTCTATATCTATAACCGTTAACGATATGATTTTCCACCAAGTCCTTATATGTAACCGTTCACGATATGCACTTAGCTGTTACATATATTAAAAATTCAGGAAATAAACAATGATTTAAAAAAAAAAACGAGAGAAAAATAATTGGCATCGCCTATTATTGTAGGCCCTGGGAATTGTTTAACGAATCACAACATAATATATAAGTATTTATTAAATAGAATTGTAAAATAGCCCAAAATTACGGGAACATAATACAAGAGAACAATATAATTAAAAAGTTAGTTTGGGAGGTACTTGAAGGAGTACTTCAATTTATCTCACCATCGAGCCATCGCTCACAAATGAGATTAAAATGACGCGTACATAATTTCATGGACATCTGTCAAAGCAATCTCAAGTTATCGTGCACAATATACATGGGAGGTACTTCAAGGAGTAATCCGATTAAGGTTATACTCCCACACATTCTTTCAACTATAATATCAGTTATATATATAAAATTTGAAGTCTGTATGTATGATACAAACAATTTTAATCTAAAAAATAATAAAAGGAGTAAAA